>KN819398.1:107135-129442 GCA_000827475.1 Paxillus involutus ATCC 200175
GTCACTGAGCAGCTAGTACTAGTGATTACAGTGCTTAGGTGTTATGAAGCGCTTAGTAGCTTAGTTCAGGTCGATTAGGACTGGTAGGGACTAACAGTATAGAACCCTAGCTTAGTTCTTAGTTGCACTTAGAGGGGGACTTGCGAAGTCACACTCAGACAGGGATAATTTATAGTATAACTGGGGATTATTATTTTTTCAACTGCCAAATCGGTACCCTTTATATACTACTTGGAGGTGGCTCTGCCTAATCCGGTCAGGGGTATAATTTGGCTATATCTAGCTATGTACCTTGATAAAACCATTTAAAGGTGCTCTGGTACCTTCATAATACTACTTAGAGGCGTGCCGTGTGGTACTGGGGCGGGCTGTGCTTCCTCATAGGACAGTGCCAAGCCTTTGCTGAGTAATGCCGAGCAGGTTGAGTCAGTGTGAGTCAGAGTGAGTCAGAGTGAGTCAGATAATGACAGGTGGCTGTTCGGCAGCTGTCAGCTGTCAGAACTGTCATTCTGGACAGGCACTGCTGTCCCTGGCAGGCACATCTGTCAGATGTCAGGTCCCTGTGGCTGTGAAGGGCCTGTCAAAGCTGACATCATGTTTAAGTAAGCCTCAAGACTATATATGGAAGGGTAAAATATTAAAATGCTAGATAAGTGACATTGTCAGGTAGTAACTCAATAGGAGGCCCTAAATAACCAAGAAAAATATGGTTATGTGCGTAATGACGATCTCTTTCCAGTGGTGAAGGTTATAGAGCTGGAAAGTCGCATACTAAGAAGTTATAAGGGAAATACATCCTACGCTCTTGGTGTTTCTGCTTTAAGTGACGGTTTGCTCTGGGGTATATGCGTATGGGATGTACTAATATGTGGTACAAGTTGTAGGGGTAGCACATTGCATGCTATGGAGTTACAGTATAATGAAAATACACTGTACGCTCCTGGTGTCTCTGCTTGGAGTGATGCTCTGCTCTGGTGTACAAGCGTATAGGTTGGTACTAGTGTATCATGACCATACACGAACACAGTTCTGTGTATGTCATCGTGTCCGTCCTCGTACCGCCCGCTCTGCCCATGCCCTTGTCCAGCCGGTAAGTAGTATACTCTCTCTCTCCCTCTCTCTGCCCTTCATACATAGTGTTTCGCCCGATATCACCTGTATATATCAGATCACATGCCCCTCAACGGGCATAGTTACAATTACCTAAGCCGCCCGCCTGTCAGACAGTCTCGGGCATACCCAGACTATAAAGTCCTGTACATAGGCACCACAGTGCATCGATCTTGTGTTTTAGACTCCCAATTTATTGTTATCATCAATCCCCCGACTCCCATCGCATGAGACCCCTTCAGACATCCACCCTTGAGTACACCTGATCTATCCACGCTCGCCCAGACGCCGCCCAGCTTAGGTCGCATTCTCTCATCTCTGGGTTCATCACTTCACCGCCCGGATTCAACTCGGACATGTCTCGCAGCCTCAGGATCTTCCATTCTGCCTTCCTCCTCCCTTAGTCTTTATTTCCTCCCTTTGTTCTTCACTTTTGCCCAATTAACCATTGAGCACTCTTACTGTTTCACTCGAGAGGAAGAGAAGACATATCCTCCAGCCTTCATGCTCACTGCTTCCCTCAAGGGTCAAACCATTCACACCCTACCCTTTCACTCTCTGGCTTAGTCTTCCTCTTAGACTAGCTTAGCTGACTACAACGGGTATTTGGAAGGTACAGGTATAGCCTCTACTATACAGGTCAGCATCAGGATACCCAGGGGTTTACCCCTGCAGAACCCTACTGGCAGCTTGCAGTGGCAAGCTGACATCACATCCAAATCTCAAGTTCAGGAACATGGATGTGTTGGATTTAGCGACGTAATCAAGCCTGTGCACTTATTATACCTTCACATGTTCACCAATTCACTATCACCTTCCACATACTACACCACGCACTAATTTACATTGAGTAGAACTGACTCCCTACATATACCAAACCCACCCACAGTCGTGCACCTCAGTCTTTGTCCCTATGTCGAGACTGAGGTGAGCCATCCTTCTATCCTTTTGCATATGTCCATTACTGACTCTCATATCATAGTCGTCCATCCTTAGGTAATGATATCAAGTTTTCATCCCTATGTCGAAAATGAGTTGTCAGTCCTTAGATTCCTAGCTGCGATGTTATCTGGTCCAACAGGATGATGCACAATGATTGCACCATATCTATGTGGTTCTAGTCTATGTAGTGCCCCCAGTCAGCATAGTTGTATTTATATCATATAATTAAGTGATATGTCTTATGAAGGGTAGTATATGTCAGTCACATCCACTCGCCTCCATGACCTACTGTAAGTCAAAATTAAAGTCCTCAAAATGACTAAGCCCGACATCTGAATCATGATTAGTTCCTCGTAATTCATGACCCAGCTGGTCAAATTGAATGCTGTCCATGTTCAGATCCTGAAAGAACTGGAAAACATTCAATTCACCAATAGTCCCACTAGTGGAAGGTGTCGGATGAATGACTCCTTGTGAGAATGAGGGGTCGTTCTTGAACAGGTTGAGAGGTGAGAATGAGAATTCGGGTTGGGAATGGTCAGGGTCAGTTTGCAGTGACAGGACAAACAAACCGCCATTGGTGAAAACAAGACCACCGCTAGGAGAGATTCCTGGTTGGTCTGGGAATGGCAATGATCTGTCATGGATGGCCAACACAGCACCAGAAGAGATCATCTGGCTTTTCTTTTCTTTCTCCTTCATCTCTCTTGCCCATTCTACATGACCATTAGCTTGACTTTTTGATTATATGCATGACTTACGTCTGGCTTGCTCAACGAGTGAGGCAACTGCTGACCACAATCTTCCCATACCCAACTCCGTCTTTTCCTGAAGGACATTCATCTCCTTCACCTCAGAATAGTAGCTGCAATGCTTGTAAAGTGTCTTTAAAACAAACTTTGTGTCTGGAAAAAACTTCTTGAACTGGCTTGCAAGGTCACGCAGCCCTGAAATGCCGATGAAATGAGCCATGCAAAGCATTTCAGAAACATAGGTGCGAGGAAATCCTGGTTCCTCAGGTGAACCCCGTGAAGGGCTTTCGAAAGAGGGATTGGATACAGATGCAAGCGCTGACAAGACTGAATGAGCAGAGAGGGAGGTAGTGGTATGATCTAGAGAGGTAGTGACCCTGCAACGCTTCACAGAGGAGACACCTTGCACCACAATGTCGTTGGAATTCAGTCTCTTGTTCGGGGCCACTAACACTGTTAGTTCATCCTCTAACCCCGTCATACCTCCAGCATCAATGTCCCCGACCCTAATCAACACCCTTGAACCCTCGAACTCAATTGGCGTTGAAAGGTCTTGTTTGACCCATGTACAAACTGGTGTAGTACAGTAAACCGAGACAATTGTGATGTTGGAGAGACTCAACATGAGAACGGGGTGCTCAAGTGGAATGAATCTGCCAATGGACATCGTCTTGAGTCGAAGGATCTCAGGAGCAGTGGCAGCCTAAGTGACAATGAGCACCGTAGCCTCAGCCATTAGAGTCACATACCTTTGTCCATAAAACCACCCAGAAAGTACTCCGTAAGCTCTCTGCCATAGCATCATCTGCGTTCACTTGCTGGGTCACAGTATGTGTTCATGGATGTACAACCCAGCCTTGTCCATAAGTACTATCTAATGGACGAGCATAAGTCCTTGGAGCTGGGACCACAGCGGGCGGCGAACCAGAGCCCCCACCACTGCCAATTGCTGTTGCAGCAGGTGCTGTGTCCGGGGGTGCAGCAGGTGCTTGTGGAAGCTCTGCCAGTGGCGGCAGTGCAGCACCGCCTACTATGTGATGGACACGACAACCCCCGGCCAACTTACAACACTGTGCACACTGCGGGGGAACCCTCTCGCATTGAGTGTTGGCAACACGGGGTTGACCATCAGATTTACGGCAATTTGGGACTGCACATGGCATCAAGTTGCCTGATTTGTTCCTCATCTGCGGACAAACAGTGTGGAAGTTAGTATTCAGATACACAGTCGACATTAATCAAGTCCATGCCGTCGTATATACCTAAGTGGAGAATTTGAAGTTGCGTGCGTGCAAGTTGTTGTTAAAGCGAGCGAACTACAGAGGCAGCGGATGCCCACTGAGGTAACCCTAAGGACAGCCATGGTGAGTTGAGCGCTGATTTTCCACTGTTTAAGTTGATATCACTGACTTACGGGATGAGCACCTGTTCGACATCAAGGACAACCTGGGGCCCACTGCTGCCTCTGCATTCGTATGTGGGAAGGAAAGAAGGGGGGTGCACAAGGTAATATGGCCTTCACAACTTGCTGGGTTAAGTAGTTGTTGGAACGTAATTTGCAGCGCAGCATAGCGGCAGTGTGCTAACATGGAGAGCGGCCACTGGCAGAGTGAAGATTCGTGATGCCATGGCCGGGAGAGATGGGCTGGACATTGTTGATAATCACCAAGGACCTATATACCAATCAAGCGGTAAGCGTTACTTGCATTGAGGACTTGGTTTCTAAAAACAAAACAAAAACAAAACAAAACCGGGTGTCTCCAGAGAATCTCCAAAAGCAAATCCGGCGATCTCCGGTTGGTTTCAGAGACTCTCTGGAGACACTCCCCCAGTAGTCTCCCCTAGACAGACCGTAGAGTCAAAAGAAGATAATCATTCTTTCTCCACTACGGTCTGCTCGCTAAAGGACCCAACATACCGTAGTGCGGGCTTCGGTGCTTGTAGTCGGGGAATTCCACCTGCCGAGGACTGCCGTGAGGTTGTGGAGTGTGTAAGCATGACCACGTGAACTGTCAAGCTTCCTGTTGACCATATCAACGTGTTGCGTCTTGGCGCGTCTCCTCAGTATACACTTTAATGACATCCCTCTCGAGGTACATTCATTTATAATCAGCAATGGCTAGCAATCGACATCACTACACGTTCTTTCCGCTTCCTGCCCAACCCCACAACCCCCTCTCTGCTATCCCAGCCAAGACCTCAGCCGAAATCTCCGTCACTCCTTGTCCTCACCAAACACCAGTAGCGCAAACATCAATGTACCCTTTCCCGCATAGTCCTCCGCCAGCACCAAGGAAGCTCACCCCACAGAAGCGCAAGCAAGGATACGATGAAAACATGCTACCCACTGCGTTTTCGTCTCAAGCACTACATACCTCTCCCGTCAAAAGGAAGTGAGCTGCACCAAAGTCATGGCAAGACAAGCTTGATGTAGTCTTTGATGCGCTGAAGAGTGTGGGATGGTCGTTATCTGACCTCCTTTACCACCTCTTCCGACTCCGTGACGAGAAGAATGACCATGTCCAATGCAACCATCAACATGCTGCTGCTGTGCAGCAGTTCCTCCGTGGTAGAACACGATTTACTCCAGCTGCCATTATTGATGCGTGGCTGCGTAGTGCAGATGGCCGACTTGTGAACGACTCCCCTGAACGTTCACTCATGTATTCTACAGTCGTGGATTATAAAACAATAAAATCTGTACGCCCTGCATTAACTTCGTTTGCAGTACAATTGGCAAGAACACGACTCTGTCACGAGGGCCGTGATGCACTCCGTGCCACTGAGAAACCTTCGAAGCGACATCTGCAATGGGGCGATATCGGTTCCTCAACAGTTGCTACTGCCTCAGCCGAAATCCAGCAAGACCAACCACTGCTGTGGAACTTCGTCACATCTTATGTTGTGCAAAAGCCTATATTATCCAACGAGGACATTCCAGACAAGCAAAGGCGTCCCGTGGCAGGGGTAAGTTCATCAGCGTGGTTGTGTTCAAAGGATATCATCTCACGAAGAAGTCACAGGCATGCACCCATCTGATAACCACACTGAACTATGCCGCAGCACCTCGTAGTCCCAAAGCCAGGCTTGTCCCTGCTATGCGAGGGCTTTTATATTTCGCGACATCGGTCCCATTCAACATTTTCGGATTTAGCAGTCGTATTGCACATACCCCATCATACAGCACGGTGTTCAATATGCTTCATACGCTCTCCCTGCATGAAGCGGAGCTCACCTCCGAAATTGGCCGTGACCCGACGAAATGGGACATCCTGCGCCTTGATAATGTTCAAAACTATCTACTGCAGCGGGATGCTCGCATTGGTCGCAAAAATGTTATGAACATTGGTATTGCAGCCACGTACTTTGAAGCCAGTGACGTGAATCCCAAGGCATATGATCTTGCAGAAAAACGACGACTGCTTGCGCTAAATTGACGGCAGCATGTCACAACTCACGATATCGTGTCATGGATGGACCTTAATCATTTTGAGGATGTCCTCACCCTACAGTGGCTCCGCGTTCTTGCCGACTACATTCCCGAGTTATATCACCTCAAAGAACATGTCTCCATGCTCTATCGCACTCATGTTTCCAAAATTCCTCTCCCCCCCAAAGCGACCAAGATGCACCCACTGGCGACCAGCTCCAAGAACGAGACAGTGACCACCGAGTTGAAGGACGCTCTTATCGACTTCTTCAGCCAGATTGGTCAGCTGCAAAGCAACTACAATTGACGACTTCTCCTTGTTGGGGGGGATGGGCTCACGTACGAGAAGATCCTTCAACTCAAGAAATATATGCAATTTCACCAAGATTCCTTCGAGAGCGGCGAGATAATTGAATCCACCTTGGAATGGTGGCATCTTCATTGGACAGATCTCAGTCGGATCTTTGAGACGCATTGGGGGGACTTGTTGGGCCGTGATCCATCTACGCTGGGATACGGTGCTACCAAGATTGGGCGCCTGAAACCCCCGAATCTAAAAAAGGTTGATTTCTACCCTGGCGCAGAGCTTGTATATCTCACACTTGATGTTCATATGCTCGATTGCTGGCGGTGAGTCCTTCCGGTTCATCCTGACTGTCTACCCATCTAATTTGTTGGTGACATTGCGATAGCCTCCATCTTCAGATGGATGATATTTTCAAGCATTTTCAGCGACTGTCCGCCACCAACTGTCTTCCGCATCTTGAAGACCTCGAAAACAGTGCTCGTCTGCTCTATAGGACATACTCTAACGCTGCTGGCATTCACTGTGCCTTCACAGATGCCGAAAGCAGCTCTGAGTGGTGTTCTGCGGCACCGCTTGGCTCACCATGGACATCTGACCCAGACTGCGAACTTGTGGCCAAGGCAGTGGCCACAAAGGAAACTGATGGGACGACAACGAAACCAAAGGTTCGGGCGATTGGTGCACCCTCCATACCATTCACTGGGGATCGGGTTCTCACACAATCGATAGTGTTTATGCAAGATGCCCTTGTATCACGTGAAATGGCTTATGCTGTCGCTGAAGGTGATGTTGGCCGGGCATATGAAATGATAAAGGTAGGAACTTCTGCAACTTTGCTGTGCTGTATGTTCACACCAGCCAAAATTGTAGCACATGCTGTTTACATTCGCAGGCTCCAGCCATTCAAAGTATATGATATACCTATTAGAGACACTGTGTAACCTGGAGCTGGAGTCTAGTGAGGAGCTACGTTTGGAGATCTTGAAGCAGTCCCTTGTCAATGTCACAGGAAAGGCTGGGTCATTCTGCGCTGGTGATTTTATTCAAGAGTACCTGAATCACATGCTACAGGCCATCGTCGAGCGGAAAGGGATGGACTATGGAGATAAATATGTGCGTGAGGTTGTTGCACGCAATCTGCATCATTTCGCTCGCATCAAACTGGAGGTCAAACAAGGTGAAGGGCTTGCCCAATGGTCAGGATGCCATGCTGCACCGGAGACACGTGCTGAAGTTCAGATTCTACTAGAAGAGTATCAGCGGTGGCAACTGCACCTCCGACGCCCTGGACGCTCCTATGTTGGTCCTGATGAGCCATTCTCCATGGATGATTTCATGACAGGGTTCAACAGCCTGCACTCAGGGAGACTTGCAAGCTGGGTTACAGAGAGTGTCTATTACCGTAATCTTTGCGACTCTGATCACATTACCTCGGAGCCGCTTGACGTTGAGCCAACAGACACCGATGAAGATGATTCCCACATGACAGACCCCACAGAGCTGACAGGTCCCCTTGCCTTCATGACCATGGTCAATGGAGAGATGCTGCTGGTTGCAGATGATCCATCAGACGGTTTGGAAACGATAGGTGACAACCATGTAGAGATGTCATTGGACACGGAGGGCGACGTAGGGATTGATTGGGACGTAGATACACACTCTGATGGGGAGGTATGAAGAGTAGTCATAACACTACTATTTGTCGTCATTCATGGGTGTCAGTTGTAATAAAGTTTACACTTTTACGCCTGAGACCGCAAAGTGAATCAATAATAATTCCTCACAGTGACGGCTGCTGTACTTACGCTGCATCTATTTTCCAGATACTGTAGAGATACACATCTAAGTTCATCACACCGTCACACGCCTCACGAATCAAATCTATTTTGCGTGACGGTCACATCAGGTTCAGGTAGACGAGGCTAACTTGTGACATAGAGTCAAAACACAAAAAAAGTGGTCAGTGCTTCCAAAAGTCTTTGTACTGTGTATTTGCGGTTCATTTACGCTTGCTGCGGCCATTATTCTCCTCCTTGACGCCATCAGCATCAAGTTCAAACTTGTTTATGCTTGCATTCACAACTTCTGAGTCCAATCTGCCATCGTCACCCACTAGCAGCTCCCGATGATAATCCTCTGCCTCGTTTTGCAGCAAGAGATTGCCAGATTCATCGATATTGTAACCACAGGGCACTGATGATGCGCCCGAAGCAACATGCTCAAGGACAGCATCAAACAAGACATTGCTGGGATCAAGCTCGACGTCAGCATCTTGGGGGAAAGGTGGCTTCAAGGCCTTGGAATTGTGCATGGGAGGCAGTGAGTCTTCAATGTTGGCCTTGTACTGGGCTGTCTTGATCTGATCCCATGTCTTCGAATCAGTCTTTTGTACCTCACGGAGTGCCTGCAGCGCCTCACGGCTTGAGAGACTCTCAAAGGAGAGATTGAATGCAGGCCCTGCCTTGCATAGGAAGAATGCCTAGATTCGCGTCAGTGGGAGAAGATGGGGTGAGTAGCTGTGGGATATGTACCTGCTTAATGATATCTGGTTTGTTTATAGCTTGGTAACTGTTGATCAGCCAGCGTAATGATCGGTCACGGAGGGTAGGTAATGTAGTATCGAGTTGGATAACAGGTGCCGCCACATCTTTCTTCAATAATGACAATGATTCTTCAACGATATCGGCGTGCTGAGATCGCCTGACGGCTAGTTTGAGTGGGCGTTGAATGCCCACATCGCAAGGTTGAGCGATGCCCGTGCAGCCACCAGGAACGAAGTGGTACTTGATCCAAGGATACTCCTTGTCAAGCCACGTACGGATTTGAATCGACTTGTGAACGGACCAAACATCCAGCTGCAAGATGCATTCCTGGTCATCAGGAGCACTGACCTGCTCCTTCTCTTTTGCCCAATATGGAACGAGAATGTTGCAAACGTAGTCACACATGAGCTCAAATGTTGACCAGTAGGTGTCTGTGTTCGAAAAGTGCAGTTTGAAACCTAACTCCTGTGCTTCCCTGAACTGTGAAGTCTTCTTTGCAGGGAGGGAGCGTGCAGTCTTGCCACAATAGATGATCTGGAATGGAAGTGTGCATCCTGAAGCTGAAATTCCAACAACAACAGTGAAGGCCCGTTTTTCCTCCTGTCCAATGACCGCAACTTGTTTTGACCCGACTTCTTCATATGTAGCGGTATTTGCAGGCTGGTAAACAATGTTCGTTTGGTCAATGTTAACATAGAAGGATGCGTGGAAGATGGCACAGTCACGGATAGTCAATGCCAAGCGATAGAACTGATGAAGGCAGAGCTGAGTGGCATCAGGGGGCATTTTCTGGGCAGCACGAGTTGCGCAACGAAATGACCATTTGAGATTTCCCCGAACAAACTTCTTGACCCATGATTCTGTACACTGAAAGCGTGAACCATCCTTTGCTGTGACCCTGAAGACCTGAGAGCAGGATATTTGAAGACGAGCTATAATGACACCTCGACAACGCATTGCGTCTAGTGCTACGCCAACAGAACGAAGGGCTTGTAGATCTGTGATGATTTGTTTCACCACGTCGGGATGTTGAGCGAGGACGCCAGGAGGTGAAGCAGATGTGTTGATGGAATGGAGCCTCTTTCAGCGCGAGCAACAACATTGGACTTCCATGTCGGCTTCGCTCCACTGCGGTCTATCCAGGTTCCTATAACCTGTGCGCAGATTCCGCTAAAACGGATAGGATCGACCTGCTTTAGTCCCCATTCTATTTCTACTGGCGACATTCCATACCCAACACGAGCTGCCACCGCAATAATTGTGGGCCAGAGGAGAGGACTTTGCCAATTGACACGGACAGCATCTGTAGGATCCTCCCGCTTGCATTTGTGTCCTAGAATATTTTTGTGCTCGCTTCAGGCATGTCTTTGCAACTGACGGTGTGGACGTGAACCCTCTGCAATGCTAATTGTTGGTGGAGGAGGAGTACCGTGTCGAAGAACAGAATCTACAGTAGGTTTCTAATAAATTTTGTCAGCCTGAGCTGCAGCGTACAAGATATCAATGAAATTACTTACCGCCTTTGCAGCTTCCGCAGCTTTCGCAACTTTCTCGCGTGCTCGTTGCTTTTGCTTACGCTCGGCTGCATTTTCACGCTTGCGATGTGCCCTTTCAAAGTGATTGAACTGTTGTTGGTTGCGACTGCGATCTTGTTCCTCATGCTCCAAAGGGGAAGGTGTCCATGTGAGCCTCAAGTGCTCCTCTCATGATGTTATCGGAAAGTACTTGAAGAGCCCAGTGCTATGCACAGCCTCAGGAGCACGAAGATTGAGGTGGGGTTTCTTGGTACATGAGATAGGGGACTGCGTGGGTGGTGAGGATGATTGCACCATTCTGTAACTGTACGAGGGCAGTTCTAATTTTGTGATGTCTGAGTCAAAGCTGCCAGTGAGGTTATCTAGCGGGTCTATGTCGGATTGATCATGATATGCTGCCAGTGTACTGCTGGGATTCGACAGCTATAATACATAGGGTTAGGATTTTACAGAGCATTGATGATAGGACGCACCTCAAGATGACTATCCACAATGTTGAGAAATTCCTTCATGCGAAGGCAAAAAGATTGACCATCCGAAAATATGGGGTCACGAAACACAGAATGCCTGATTGTGTTGATTGCTGCGACTCCGCATGAGAATTGATCTAGCTGCTTCCCGCACTCCAGGGTTGTTGCCTTGTTGAAAGGCGCAAAGCCATGAAGTCCAAGCCAGCGCTGGACAGCATCAATGTCCTGTGAAGGCCAGCTCCAATCCAGAGAGTCTGCATAGGAAATGGTATGATGTGTGGTGTCGACCTCGATTACGGCCCAATGAACATTGCGGATATTGATAGGGAAAAGGACTCGTCGAAGGCTGCCATCATGTAATGCTGAACCAATGGCACGGAGACGGGTGAAAGCTCGATCAGTCTGGTAGTTCCGCCACCGCTGATTACTGCTCTGAAGGGTATCTGACAGGCAAAGAGGTTCAACACAGATTGCATCAAATTCCACACTGTTGGCTGCCTGCATCTCGTTGATTACAGCGGCAACCATCGTGTCTAGCAGGCGACCACCAATCTGAGAGGAAGCCAACAACGGGCGGAGCCCACTTGTCCTCAGATCAGTCTCAGCCCCAACACCCTCAAGAGGGATATCCCATGGGAGACATTCTAAGACATCCCGCACATCACTGATAATCTTCGACTCGACAGAGGATTCAGGAGAAACCCGAAGCCTATGCAAGACCCAGGAATGCGAAGCACGCCAATCTTGCTGATGCTCAAGAGCATGCGACATGGATGCCAAGTAGGGTAAGACCCACAATGGAAGTGGATGGTCATGAAATGATTGGTGGATGATGGATCGGTGTCCACTCTGCCACATACCGCAGGCGAGATCAAGCAGTGAAGAGACTGCTGTATATGGAGGGACTGGGTGTGAGACAAAACCATGGGGGAGCATAGTCGGAGGTAACATTTTGGAGAAGGAAATGGCGACTAGCGTGCTGGTGTCGAGTGCTACAGCCAAGGGCAGGTTGAGAAACTCGGAAACAGATAGGCTATGAGAAGGAATGTTAGAGCTAAAGCATGCAGGGACAGTGAGGAGCTTGTTGAGTATAGGATTATTTCCTTCATCCAAGTCCACAAACGAGTGACAGACTGGACTTGGAGGAGTGTTCATGGACATTGTGCAGAAGGTGAACTTGTGAACTCATTGCTCCACTCAGGCTCTGGTACTTGAAAACTTATTTGTTGTCACGGTGTTCAGTGCAGTTGAGGCTTGCAACAAGAAGGAACCATTGAGCTGTCTGATGCGGGAGTACTGAGCGGCAGGCACTGATGCACAGCAGACGCCACTGGCACAACACTGTGACTGACTTCGAGCCTAAGGTATAAGTGTCACATGTAACTGTCAAATGAAGCTATTTGTGCAATGTCACGAGTCACACGCTCCCTCGAAGCTTCGAAGCTAAGGTTCAGGTGGTCACGCTCAGATCTGGTCGAACTTAGATGCGTATCTCTACAGTAATCCGGGGCACTACGTCAACACTTTTAGCCTCCAGATCATCCAACTTGGAGTAGAACCCCTCTGGTACAATGATATCCGGCTCCGCTTGATCGCTTTCATCCAACTCACTCTTGTCTGATTCCCCCAACACTTCTTCACTACTATCCCCCTTGTCCACTACACTGCCGCGAGCCCTACCCTCTCCCATCCTCTTCGCTTTTTTCTGCACCCAAATCTCTTTGAAGTCATTTTGCAGTTGCAAAACCGTTGGAAGCAGCTCCTTCTGGTGGTGAACAAGATGTGGATTAAGTGTCAGTTGTTGTAGGTCCCCAAGGTGGTGCACCTTTTTGTGGTGGCTGAGGATGTGTGAAATAGTGGTATCAGGCATGACGACGGTCGGAGGAAGGGAGTAAAGCATGGCTGCCTGCCAGAGTCGGTCCCGCAGCTTGGTAAGCACATCCTGACCGTGCTGCTTCTCCTCTGCGGAGAGTCGTGCCAGCCCTTTGGTTGACTGTTTCTTGGCTGTGTGGGGGGTCTCTTCGTGAGGTTCCGGTGAACAACCTGTGCAGCTGCACTGGGCAGATCGACAGGATGGTGGGGAAATCATAGAACATGTACTGCAGGTACAAGGAATGTCAGAAATAGGGTTGTCGTAGGTCTTGTTGAGTTCCTCCACTTTACACGGGGCTACAATCAAGCGGGCCATGTTTGTGCTTAACTGTGGGACCTTTGGGCTGGCGTGTGAGCTTTTGACTGGTTTCGTCTTTCCTTCGAGCACTATCTTCGCATTGGCAACAGCCATCCTCGAGAGGTAAGTGATTGCGGAAGCAGAAAACAGTTGTGATGATTGAGCCGGCCTAGAAATTCGAATACACCCGACCTTCTGCAGATAATCGTCGGTGTCCATTGTTTCCCCAAATATTACAACAGTTTTGATATTTGGTGAGTCAAACCCAACAGAGAGTGTGTCGGTCGCAACAATAATCTGTGCAGCTGGATTATCATTCAGAAATGCCAGGGTCGCAGCATTGTAAGAACTCCAGTTCAAAGAGTTGAACATGCGAACCTGCTTGGCGCACAGTGACTTCTTTGCTTCATGGTACAGGTACGCAGCCACACGGAACCCAAATGCAATGGTGCGACAGAAGACAACAACACCGCCCTCTGCTTGTAGTAGCCATCTGAGCTCCAGGAACCTCAAGCTGGTCATGCCTGACTGCATTTGACGGAAGACGACACAGATATCTTGGCGAAGATTGGAGCGTCAAATGAAGTGGAACTTCCCCTTCTCCATCCCCAGTGTTTCGTAGACACTTGTTGTGGGCCCACCCTTCTCCAATGTTGCGGTGGTAGCCAGTACAGCAGGGTACATTACAAGGCGTGCCCGCAAGTACCCAATCTGCATGTAAGCCGGGCGAAGAGCCTTCCCCCACGAGTTTAGCAGGTGAGCCTCATCAACGGCCATCAGGACTATGCGCTGATTGAACTTGTCCTGTATAACATCATCACTGAATCTTGTGCTCTTCAGCTGCTCGGGTGACAGAAGAACCATCGTGATGCCTCGTCGAATCTCATCAGTAAATTTACATACTTCTTATTGCTGCTTAAATTGAACTTAGCGTGCTTATTATGCTTATCCAAGACAAAGACACAAAAGACGGCCTGTGGCTGTGGCTGAGAAAGAGCAAACCAAAATAAATGGCAGCAGCAAGGATTGAACCGTGCTTATTATGCTTATCCAAGACAAAGACACAAAAGACGGCCTGTGGCTGTGGCTGAGAAAGAGCAAACCAAAATAAATGGCAGCAGCAAGGATTGAACCCCAGAGCCTGGGAACATCATCACTTAAATAAGCAAACACTCTAATCAACTGAGCCATAAGACTAATACCATATTCTGACTGCAATGGTATATAGCTAATTTCTCCCCCTCAGAGCGAGAATTTTCACCGAGCCTGGGCATATTATACAGTACTACTACCAATTACACACACCACTTTAACATTTTCTAAAAACCTTGAGATGACAAGAACAACATCAGTAGCAATGCAAAGTTGTATTAGTTGAGCACTATGAGTAGTGCCCAGGCTCCAGGGACTTGGTGAAAATTTTCGCTCTTAGGGGGAGAAATTAGCTATATATCTGCATGTTGACGCTTGCTCTTATGTGGACTGGTAGGGAAAAGAGGGGTTGGAAGGAGAGGCAGCTAATTACATGTATAGGATGAAGCAGAAAGTAGCTAGAGGGAAAAGAAGTACGCTTTGTGCGGTTGGGTGAAAACCATTAGGTTTTCCGGCGCGAGGCCGGCCCTGATCTGTGAATGGATCTGGATGAGCTGCGATCCCAAGGGTTAGGAGCCCCGTCGACGCAGATAGCGAAGCTCGAGACCCATTCTTTAGGAGTAGGGCGACTCACGTTACCGTACCGGTGGCATTGCAATGTGATTGAAGTTTTCCAGCAAAGGTTGGTTTGCTTGAAGGAAAGGCACGAGTACTAACGCATGGTGACAAAAATATAGAACGAATGCTTCACCCGCCCATCTGCCCATTACTTTCACTACGTCAAATGGGATGCCCTTGAGTAGGTAGAAGAGGGTGCCGCCTATTCGCAGGCTGTGTCCTTTCAAATCCGCGAGACCGCATCACTTGGCTATGGATGTGATTCTGGAGATGAAATGGGTTCTGGAAAGTGGATGAAGACCGCTCTTCGGGTGCCTCCATGCGAAAAGGTGGGCGCTGGATGGGGCAGGGTTGATGTGGAAATGCCTTTGTAGCGCCGCTTCTGGGTCCGAGACGCAGTCCTTTTGTGGGGCGCTGTAGGGAACTGCAGTTCCCTACTGCCGCAGATGTCATCCATACAGGTTTCCAGCTATATACCAGCATTGCATCATGCGCAGGACTGTGCGAGACCTCGGCCGGTTTTCCCACGCTATCCGGTGCTCACCCGGTACATCTTACACTATCCTACCCTCACCCGAGCCATGGGCAGCATCATCCCACCCTGCGCAGTTGCATCTCGCCCTGACTAGCATTATCGCCATTAGATCTCATGTGCATTGGCCAAACATTCTGCGCATGACTGCGCGAGACCTCGGCCGGTTTTCCCATGCTACCTGGTGCATATCCGGACCATCTTGCATCATCCTATCCTCACCTGAGCCCATGGTTATCCCATGCGCCCACCAGTCCTGTCCACCCGAGCCTTATTTGGTATGTGTCCATTATGGTTCTGTCATGTCTTGGGAGATTCCGAGACTATATAAGGATGTAGCTAGCCTTCGTCCTGTATGAATCGTTTTGTCCTGTATGAATCCTTCATCACCCAATCAACCTGCTGTTGATCTGCCCATTAGTTTCCTTCTCTGTGCGACAGCCACGCACCCAGCATTTCCTAAGTATCATTAGCGTATCTGACGCACCCATCATAGGCCAGCGTCCCCTAGCGTGGGGAAGCCTATATCACGACCCAGCGACATCCGTCACGACACTTCTTGCTATTCCTTGCCCATTCCTTGCCCATCTGTGGCCATCTGTGGCCATCGTCGCCCATCTGTGGCCATCTGTGGCCATCGTCGCCCATTCCATGCCCATCCGTGGCCATCCTTGCCCATCTGTGCGCATCCTTGCCCATCTGCGCGCATCCTTGCCCATCTGTGCGCATCCTTGCCCATCTGTGCGCATCCTTGCCCATCTGTGCGCATCTGTGGCCATCGTGCCCATTCCGTGGCCATCCATGGCCATCCTTGCCCATCTGTGTGCATCCTTGCCCTTCCGGCCAGGTTTCCCATTTCTCACACCAGGGACACCCCTTGTGGTTTGAGCTCACCTCCAGCACTTCTCAGAGTGCGCATCCCCTATGGGACGAACACATCGCACCCCTCGCACACATCTGATCCTGTAGCCCTGTCTGGGCAGCTTGGTCGCACACAGTGCACTGTACGTCCTTGCCCCCAGTGTGCATTTAGTTGATGGCAAAGCGATCTTTATGACAGGTAAACCATTCTGGTTCGTCAGAAAGGCTACATTCTGACGTGTGACGTGTTTGGCTGGGTCAAATTTTGATATGGCCGTTACTGTGAATTCGCCTAACCGCGCTACACTGTAGAAAACGATGACCATGCAGGCGTAAATTGCGATATCACCTGGGTCATCCAGGTTGAGAAAGGTTTGAATGGTTTTGATGTCGTTGATGGTCATGGGGGGACGTTTGGGGCGTTTGGATGAACGGGGTGCGAGGCGTGATGCACCTTGTAAGGTGAGCTTGAGTTCGTTTTGGTCCACTGTCCAAGGGTGGCCATGCAGGAGGTGCCAGGCGCGAATGCCGGCAGCATAGTTAGAAATTGTGGAACCTGAGTATGTTCCCGCACAGCTGGATAGGAAGGTGAGGAGGGCTGTGTGTGAGACGGGACAGCGTTCATGTTCCGAGATGTCGTTCAGATCACAATGAAAATGGAAGACTAAAAGACCTGTGCCGTATAGTTCCTTTGTGCTGTCTGCCCATGAGGCGCCAATGACTTCCAGAATGCGATTGAGCGTGGTTTCTGAGATCCTGTCAGGGGAAGAGGGGTGGGAAGTTCTTGCAAAGGGGGAAACTGGGACCCAAAGACGCAGTCTGTCTTTGGCTAGACAGTGGGGTCAGTGTGGGGAAGGAAGGGGGCGCAGGTTGGGGTGGTATGGGCGGGGTTTGTGCTCTGTGGTAGGTTTTGAAACGCTGGGGTTGGAGGAGGGCAGAGGCGAGTTGAAACACGATGGAACAGAATCAATCGTCCTGGAGGACGCGGACGATGAGCTCATCTTCAAGCTGGGTCTCCGCTTGGATGCGTTCGGCTTCTTGCTGCCGAGTGCGTAGTTTGTCAAGGGTTCTGGTGGCGGTGGCTGAGTATCTGCCTTCTTGGAGCTCTCTGAGCTCGCGAGCTGAGAGGGGTGCCGTTGCGTCAGTGAGAAATTCTCGAGCGTGCTCAGGGACGTCCACGGGAGGTAGGAGGAGGCCAGGAGGGCCGTAGACTCCTCTGGATGGAGGGTCAGCGGGGTTGTCAGCGCTGGGGACATAGCGGGGAAGGACGGAAAGGATGTGTTGAGATGATTCAAGGAAAGTATGGATACTCTTGAAAACGGTGTTGACTGCATGGTTACAGTGCCTGCCGATGCGCCATCCGTCCACCACGCCGGTGTTGTTGCCATGTACAATGAGGCCTGTTGGTCGGTCGAGTAATGTGTCAGTGGCACGGATGAGAAGTTCAAATCCGATGGCTTCAGCCCATCCAATGTCTTTCTTGCCATGGTGTGTGCTCCAGTCCGCTCAGAGTCTCCAGGCTCTCCACCTCGTTCCGATGACGATGCCGATTCCAAGGCCAGAACTGGCATCTGAGAAGGCTTGGCGGTTGAGCAGTGTGGATGGGGTGGAGATGGGTCGTATGACCGCGCCCGTGTGGATTCTGTTGAACCACCAAAGGAGGTCTTCTTGAATGCCCTTGTCAGGGCGGTGTGGGAGAAACGGCTGCTTGGTGCACGTTGCTAACATGCTTTCTAGACCCGTTAGGTAGGCGTGGCCTTGCGGCACTATCGAGGCCGCGTGTAGTAACTTGCCGTACAGTTCCTGTACATGTTTGAGCGTGTGCCTGGGACGTGCCAACCAATCTTGTATCGCTTTGGTGTATTTCTCGACTTTGGCTTCGCTGAGTGCTACTGTGCGCCTTCCGATATCCCAAACGAAACCAATGTAGATTGTTGAAACAGAAAATGGTTGGTCCTTCGAGGTCTCCCATGGGATTCCTAGATCGTGTGAGATTTTGTCTATGTCGTCGAAGCAGTAAGAGAAATGTGCGTCTTCCTCTGATCGGAGGGAATTGCCAGTGAGGTTTTCTATGGGGGAGCTGCAGTCCTCACTGAATTCCTCTGTCTCGCCGTTGGGAAGGTCTGCGCCGCTGTACCATATGCAGGATCTGGTGTGCCATTGGCCAGTTTGCGTTATGCTTGTATGCCATCGCTTCCGGGCTTGGTTGTAATCCGTTAGGTGTGTGCAGGGAATCCTGAAAAAGATGTGGTCGTCGACCCACTTGTCGAGCGGGCCAATGCTGTTGGCCCGGAGGATCTCTGCTCCTGCGTCTGCGATCAGTCCGTATGCTCCGCAGGATGGGGAAGCACCGAATGCTACGCAGGTGTCTATGCATGTGTGAGTCTCTGATATACATACGACCGCGGCTGGCCATTGCGAGGCGTGGAGCGGTATGGTGCGATATGCTTCTGCTACGTCCCTCGTTGCGGCCTGCGATCCGGGTGGGAGGCGAGAGATTAGTAGGTATACCGTTGAGAATTTGCCCCATGTGCATGGGAACAGGTTGGAATCAATCACGTCGTTGATGGAAGGGTTGGGGAAACGAGGGGAGGGATTGATGGGGAATGAGAAGTTCTGAACAAGTCTAAATTTACCTGGCCATCCTGGTTTGGGAATCATGGAAAGCGGGGAGGTCTGAAATGGGCCCAGAAGGGCTTCTATGGTTGCTAGGGGAAACGGTCTGATGTATCTTCCTTTGGAAATTTCCTTATTTACTATGTCTTCTAACTTGTTCTGATAAACCGAAATGGATGTGCTATTCGGAGGGGATTGTACACAGGTGATAATAGGATATCCTACAATGAAACCGAGACGGAGACCGTGTGAGAGGGATGGGAAACGAGCGACAAGGTTCCCATGTTCTAGGGCCTTTTCCCAAGCCTCTGACTTATATGGTGTTTGCGGGTGTAGTGTTCTGCACGCGAGGGCATCTGCTAGCTCCATGTGTGATGGCTCTGCAACCTGAGCAGTGGTGCATGTGGTCGTGCCTCTCATGGCACCCATACTCGTGTTGCCAGAGGCTGCACAACGTGATGCCGCCGTTCCTGGTGCGGATGGCTTTGTTGAACCTCTCGCAGTGGGTGTCGTACTTGTCGTCCCAGGTTCGTTTCGCTGGGCATTGTACAACTGGCATGGAGTGCCTGTGCCGCCCGAGACAGATGGCGCAGATTGGGAGTATGATGGGGAGACTGGGGGGTGGTCCTGCAAAGGCATTTGTTTGGGTCTCATTCCGAAAGGATCGCGGCCTCTTGGGGTAGGCTGCGTCCACTTGTTCCCTGGTGGGTGGTGAGAGAGGGTGTTTGGGTAGGCTGGTGTTGCGGGAGTGTTGTGGTCTGAAAACGCTACCTGAGCTGGTTGGCGGCCCGAATGGCTGTGTGGCGTGGTTGTTGACCTGAGGTTGCAGGTGGAATGAATGAGGTGTATGCCACGTTTTACAATGGGCGAGGTGATTTCGTGCCGCAGTGGAAAGAAAAACATCTGTTTCCGTTCAGGGAGGTGGGATGGGTGTGTGCAAAGGTGGGGCAGGTTGACGACGTGCTGTGCCCGCATCCCAGACAAAGCCCGCATGGGTGGAGCGACACCCGCGTACGGAGTCGGGATGGGCATGAGGATAAGGGAGGGTTCAAAAAATTGAAGACAAAAGAAAGGAGAAGAGGTTGAAGGTAAAAATTGAAAATGTTAGCTTGGGTGTTTGACAAGATCTCGTTAACGCGCGCACCGTTGGGACCGCATCGATCTTGGCTGCGTAGGCATTGTCCAATAACTCTTGGTGTAACTTGTTTAGTCTTTCCTCTCTGAGCGGTAATAGACGGAAGGCGGCTGAGGTTCTGAGTGTTTTGTGCCAATCTCTGCGCACTCTGCCCTGGTAGAGGAGGAGCGCTCTCTTGTGGTACTCACTGGGGTCATGCCTCCATGGGTGTGTCTCGAAGGTGACCCAGAAATCCCGAACCATGTTGATACGTTCATCCGGCCACTCCTGCTGCTTCATTGCTGCGATCATGCGGTAGTTGGCTTGGCTGAACTCCTCCCAAGATAGCTGTTCATCCCTGACCTTGTGCTTCTTGGCCTTTGCAGAGGCTGCCGTCTGGAAAGTGGGCCCTCTGTCCGTTTGGACGAGGGTGAGTAAATCTTTGTCCCCAGAGCTGTCGTCCTCTGCTTCTCAGATGCCTTTGTTAGTGAAGAAGTAGAGGGGGATGTATTCGCCTTTGCAGAGCTTGTTGAGGGCGTGCTGCGAGGGCAGCAGCAGGGAAGTAGTTGGAAGCAGTCTGTTGGGAATGGGAGCGAATTTATTCTTGTACTTCTTCCACTCTTCTTGTTTGGCCTGTTCTTCTTCCTGTTCATGCAGAAGGTGCTGCCTCCCTGCCTCTTGCTCTGTACGTTCGTGCTCTTCTTGTCGGGCCTCGATTTCCGCTACACGTTCTCGGTCCCAGACTAATTTTGCTTTATTGTTGTTGAAGTCCCAGAGGTTGCTGAGTAAGGCTGCAGCTTCCTCATTGGTTTTACCTTCTACCGTGAAAAGAAGGCGAGCTTCTTCGAACTCCGGCAGCATGTGATTCGGGCATTCTTCCTCATGTGGGTTGGTCATGGTGATTTTAAAAATAGAAACTGAGACTAGGAAAGGCAATGCCAACTAGAACTGTTGACGAGCAACGTGCTGCGCAAGCGAAGGAGGTGGTGGTAAGAAAAGAGGCAACACCACCTCGCTTAGCTTACGCGCAGACTACATCCTGCATCGTCTCATGCCTCAACTTACGTAGGATAACACCATTGCAGTCAGAATATGGTATTAGCCTTATGGCTCAGTTGATTAGAGTGTTTGCTTATTTAAGTGATGATGTTCCCAGGCTCTGGGGTTCAATCCTTGCTGCTGCCATTTATTTTGGTTTGCTCTTTCTCAGCCACAGCCACAGGCCGTCTTTTGTGTCTTTGTCTTGGATAAGCATAATAAGCACGCTAAGTTCAATTTAAGCAGCAATAAGAAGTATGTAAATTTACTGATGCTCCTTGAAAATATTGCCGCCTTTTTTTCGAGTTTCGTCAACAGTATCCATGTTCACCGCCATAGCGGTTAGTCCCGCAGCCTTCATTTTTCATTCCTCCAAGTGGTTATGACATGTAAGGTGAGTGTGTTCATCACGTCCCCAACTGCCCTCTCACCATATCATATTCAAGTGCCTTTGTAGGGCAAACGACTAGCATTACTGGATCACGGGGGAATCGTTCCGTGTGCATGCGGTCCTCAGAGAGTGCACGTACAACATGCATAAGACGAATGAATGTGTCCGTCTTGCCTGTTCCCGTAGCGGTGACGAGCAATACATTGATTCCGTCCAGAAGGTGAGTGATGGCAGATAGTTGATAGTCATGTGTATCGTAGGGCATGACCTTCTTGAGAATGGTTTTACAGAGCTCTTCACCCTCACTGGAGGTGAACTTAAATGGTGGAACCTCGACCATGTCCGTCTCAAATTCTTTCAATCGTATCATACATCGTAGATTAGAATTCAGGGTCCGGCACCCCGGACCGCACACCTCCGGGCTGAGGCGGAGGACGCTGACACACCGGGAATTCCAATGTTTTTTGGGGCTTAGAATACAATTCAAAATAGAATTCTAAAATATTATATTATATATAACCTTATGGGCAGGTGAGAAATATTATATTTAAGTGGTCAACAGAATAAGTAAGAAAATATCTTATTATGTGGAACATTCCGAGTGAGGTAAAAATATAATCTTTATGAGGTCATAGAATGTGATTGAGAATATTAGAAATGTATTATGAAGCCCTCAAAATATTGAAACTCCCACAGTAGCATTTAGCGCTCACAGTTCTGGTGCTACAGGAACCACGGCAACAGAGCTACTGCTGGTGTTTCAATATTTTGAGGGCTTCATAATAC
>KN819399.1:0-13330 GCA_000827475.1 Paxillus involutus ATCC 200175
ATAGAGAAAAATGCTGAGCTGCTCCTCGATGGTGACATGCTTGCTGTGTGTGTATCCTTCACTTTGGAGCTCGTTAATCAGGATATCGAAAACGTGCCGGTGGACACCAAGTTCTGTGCGGATTCTCTCGGGATGGCCACTGAGCAACTCCGAGACCCATCCAGCTCCAGTAAGTATAGACGTATGATATGGGATGGGCTGGTCCTTTTGCACAGCCAACGCTATGGCCTGTGACGCAGCCACGGCCGCGGTAATGATGATCTCGGAGACCTGTTTCTGGTATAGCATGAGAATTTCAAGGATGTCAGTATTAAGTGTTGCTGAGTCTTCTTCGTCTCCGCCATCGTCATAATCTTCAGGCATATTGTCGATGGGCAGCGAGCACAAAGTACCATAATCTTATCACTAATCTAATCTGGCAGCCACAATAAATAAACTCCGCTCGAAATAGGTGGCTCTGTCCGAGTCCGTTCCAGGTTTTTTACCTGGACTTTTCCGCAGGACCGCACACCCGAACTAGCTCTAAGTAGTCACTGCCACGGCAACAGCCGGAAAATCCTATCAAGGTGCGTCAAGGTCGGCGAGCTCCTTGCAAGGGCAGGCAAGGTATGTTACCAATAAACAACGGTATAGGTACTACCAAGTTGAACGTTGACGTGTCGGATCTTGTATCGGGTCCAATGTAGCCATTGTCACCAGCCTCGACTCGGAGGGCTGTCACCAATTTGCTGCAATACTCCACCCGAAAACGTTGCATTCAATGCGGCGATGATCTTCTCTGGAATGGAACCAAAACGGAACACCGTACGGGACTATCGATTATCACCCGGTGTCCATCAGATCAAAGTACGATATACCAAAATCCGGAACACATGCCTTAGTCTGAGGGTGTGGGGTTTAGTGGTTCGGTGACTGGAACGAAATCGTGATACATAGTATTCCATCCCTTCCCCCACCCTTTTTCATACCACTTCAAGTTATCGCATTCCAACCAACACCACACACTCTATCCAGCCATGTACTGTGACGATCAAGACGTTTCGCCCGTGGTGATTGCGTATGTATTCTCCTGTGCATACCAGTTGACAGTGGCTAAAATGAGTTTGCAGTGTCATGGGCATGACTGGCACTGGTGCGTTTGCCCTGACCGTGACGCTGATTGTATTCGCACTGAACCCTCCCTTGTCGTGTGCTAGGGAAGTCAACAGTGAGTAACTATGACTTTCACCTGGCTTAAGCTTATCTTTCACGCTTGCAGTTTGTCCGTCTTCTGACTGGAGACGAAACGATCAATATCGGCCATGGTCCCACTTCCGAAACATCGATCATCCAGCTGGCTAAATATGAAGATCATAAGACTGGTCGCACCGTCGTGCTTATCGACACGCCAGGTTTTGATGATTCCAGGCACATTGCTGACACGGACATCCTAGAGATGATCTCGCTCCAATTAACCAAGGCCAGGTAAATTCAATCACTTTGTCCTCACAGTGCAGTCTTTGTGAGCGCTGAACATCTACAGCCCACAACTGCGGCTCAATGGCCTCATCTACATGCACCGTATCTCGGATCCACGAGTTGGTGGTACTTCGCGAAAGAACCTTCGAATGTTCCGCGCCCTATGCGGAGACGACAACCTTGCCAGCGTTCGCATCGTTACTACGAATTGGAGCCGCGTCGATGAGCAAGAAGGAAGAGACCGAGAGGAAGCCTTAGGGGAAGAGATCTTTAAACCTCTCCTCGACGGCGGAGCTAAAATGCTTCGTCACGATAATGACCTCATTTCTGCGGAGACAGTCATCTCCGAGCTCATTCCCTTGCCGCCGATAACGATGCAGCTCGAGCGCGAGTTGGGGGCGGGAAAGAAGTTTAACGAGACGTCCGCTGGTGCTGTGCTTACCGAAGAAATGACCGGGATGCAGGAGAAACATGCAGAAGAACTGGCAGCGTTGCAGAACGAGATGCAGGAGGCTGAGGAAGCGAACAATCGTGCTTTGAAAGCGGAATTGGAGCAGGATCATAGAGATCTGCAGCGGAAGATAGAGAAAGTCGAGAATGAGAGGAGAAGATTGGAGAGGACACTCGCTCAGGCCCGTGCGTGCCTCGAGGCCCGGCCTCGGTCCAGGGTACAGCCAGAGGTGATGACCCAAAATCATTTCTCTGCTCCGGAGAGTGCTCGGTATGACCAAACGCGTGATTTTCGGCACAGGGTAAGATACCAGACTCCAGGTAAATACCCCCCCACGTGGGACTTTGGCTCATGCAGAACGATGTAGTGTTTGGGGACATGACTTGAAGATTAGGACATTCTCCTTCCCTTAGTGTACATTAAACGTCGGTGTTACGGTCCAATGTTCAACGTTGACGTTCATCAGGGCCTATTTTATCACATTTGTTTGTGAACCTGACACAATAGCTCGGAGCTGCCACACCACGTCTTGAGTCTGTTTCCATCCTCACCGGCAATATCAATTCTGTGTTTCAGACCATCCTCGATACCCCCACGGATATCCTGGACGACCAACATGTACCACTTATTTGACCGTAGAGGCATGTAATTCCATCATCCCCGGAAATCACATCGTACAGATTAGATCGGTGAACGTTTCATCCGCCCCATGCTACGCTCGTTACCCTCAACGTGGTGTATATGCAGCGAACCAATACCGTGTAGAAACCTTTTGGACCGTCGCCGCTGGACCTTGACATTTTTTGGCGATTCATCCGCAGCCCCTTCCGCATTCTACGTTCACACGATTGCCCAGGCGAGGGGAGGCAGAACCGGACATTCGTTAAGGGTTGATCGGTAATTGGAGGCGGGTACGAAGATTCGTGGTCGGTGACTCGGATACGTCAACCAACGTGCGATAGACCTGAGGTATATCCGGGTTCACTCTCGTCCACCCAGGTCATAAACTGGTCGTTGAATATATGACATTCCCTTAGAGTTCGTGTGGCATGGTTGACCTTCCGAAGAACGCAGTATAACCGCCCTCCACCTGACACATATAACAATTACATAGGCCCAATGAATGTCACGAAGACGATGAAGGGCACGGGAAGAGCGGTGCGTGCATCAAAGAAAAATCATTCAAACTTGAGAGGACTCCTACGCACCGCAGGCAAGCTCATTCCATTACAGATCCCTCAAGCCCACCGCGAGACGCCGAACCAGTCTCCAGCCAAGGTCATAACAGAGGCATGTCGAGAAGATCTATGAGCCCTGTGTGGACATATGAGCTTTGATTTTCTGCATAGCCTTGGAGACTTCTGAGTCGACACGCGTTCACTCATGGCGCTCTTGCGAGTTGGCTGCGAGACGCAGGAATTACATCCACAGAACGCACTGATGAATTGCGTGAAATCGTCGCAACATCATGGCAATTGGGACATATGCCAATGACATACCTTCTGCCATGTGAGAGGGATGCTCCGGGGTGCGGTCCATCGAATGAAAGCTCGTTGAGATGAGTCGTCGTAAATGTTCATGAAGGCGAACGTGTTTGACTCGGACTTAGTGATCCTTGCTAGGTCCAGAAAAGGCTTTTTTTTTGGTGGAACGTTGTTGTGTATGGGCAACTGACAATTGGGTCACCGGTCACCCCCCATACACACGTTTAGGTACGGGATTCTCACCTGCACGTATCACCCGGGGGAAATACGTTTTGCGTACGCTATAACTACTGAAGTGATAGCAGTGTGGGACTCAGCCCCGGTCGCCCGATAGCAGGTTACCGAAGATCGGTTCCGTCCCGGAGGACGCGTCGAGGTGCTATACCCGCATCGGATCCAATTAAAAAAGGCTTGTCATTCATGTGATCTGAGGAACCCCTCGACGAATTTCACCAGACTAGGTGGTTCATGATCACGTCCACACACCAACAGGGAAGATCAGTACAATAGGAATCGACGGTCGATTTGAATACACAATTTCACGAGGAAATCACCGAAAACGGTCTTTGAAGCGACTTCGATTTCGCAACTCAGGCGATCAAATCGACGGCCAAATCGACCCCGAATCGACCATCGATTCCTATACTGTGATCTTCCCTAATACAACGCTCGGCACTTGCCTCAACATGAGGCAATACCCTAGGCGCCGTTGTAGGCTCATGTGCAACGTTTTTGGACCCTGAGGCCTGAGGACCGCCTTGACCTGAGACCAAGTTCCAGAATCATGAACTGATCCCTTGTGGTTCTAACTCCACAGGACTCGAAAGCTCGATAACATTCAACCCGGTTCGACCCAATACAGCATGGCCGTGACGCAACGTGCTGTATTGCTTCCCTGGGTCAATCTCACAACGGAAGTGCCCATGTTCAAAGCAATGTGGATGACGCTGCCGATAGGGTGGGAGCTGAACTAAAATCCTCGTTGTTCCGCTGGACGAGATTCAAGATCAGAATGGAAGGGTGTCCTTCATATCACGAGGTGAGTACTGCCTGGCACAGGTTATTGGGATCCACCATGACGTCTGGAGGTGACTCAGTTCAGTTCTATCATTGGCTGATATTGCCTAATGTCGGGGTCCATCAGGTCAGAGCATGTCGCGTGGAACACGGGCATCAGGGTTTCGGTGCCACTCTTGGAATAAAACCGCATTCTAGCCAACATCCGAATCTCTCCCTCATTCTAGCCATGCAGGACGTAGACGACCACGATACTTCTCCGGTGACGATTGCGTATGTATTCACCCATGCGCAAAACAGATCTTCAAGCTAACTCTAGCACGCAGAGTCATGGGCATGACCGGGACTGGTGCGTTTCCTTTTGAACGTGAGGCTCATTGTCTTCGGACTCATCCAAACGTTCCCTTGCCCAGGAAAGTCAACTGTGAGTAACTTTCTTGATTCGATCCGATGCAAGCTTATGTTTTTCGAATGTAGTTTATCCACCTCCTTACTGGAGACGACAGAATCCACATTGGTCATGGAATCAGCTCCGAAACATCCGTTATCCAGACAGCCCAATATGTCGATCCGGAGACTAGGCGTACCGTCATGCTCATTGATACACCGGGTTTCGATGACTCCCGAGGTGTTACCGACACTGACATTTTGAAGATGATCTCGCGTATGTTGGAGCCCGATGGTGGGTAAGTAAAATCGATTGTCCACACAGCACAACCTTGTGACTATCGACAATCCGTTGCCCATATAGCCCACGGCCGAAACTTAACGGCCTCATCTACATGCATCGTATCTCGGATCCACGAGTCGGCGGTACTTCGAACAGGAACCTCCGAATGTTCCGATCTCTCTGCGGCGATGACGTCCTCTCCAATGTTCGCGTCATTACTACGAACTGGAACCGTGTCAGCGAGCAGGAAGGACAAGATCGCGCGGAGGCCTTGAGTAATGAGGCCTTCAAACCACTTCTAGACGCCGGAGCTAAAATGCTCCGCCACGACAACAACCTCAGCTCTGCAAGCAAAATTATGTCTGAGCTCATTCCCCTCCCCTCGATCTCGACGCAGTTTGAGCGTGAGCTGCTTGTGGGAAAGAAGTTGAATGAAACAGCCGCAGGAAGCGTACTCACTGAGGAGATGGCCCTGATACAAAAGAGACATGCACAGGACCTGGCTGACTTGCGAAAGGAGATGCAGGAGGCGCTGAAGGCGAACGATGATAGTTGGAAGGAAGATCTAGAAAGAGAGCGTAATAAGCTACAGCAGAAGATGGCGGATGTTGAGAATGAGCGACGGGAATTAGAGAAGAGGGTCGGGGATCTTCAAGCAAACGTGGCGCGCTTGCAGTCGGACCTTGATAACAAGCCCGGGTGCATAATGATGTGATAGTAATTTCTATGATTAACCCGAGTTCCTTCATGTACTTGCGGGTGGGTACGCACATACACCAGTTTCAGGCCCTCTGAATCGTTCTCTCAAAATTTCAGCGATACCCAACCATCTCACTGAACGCGTTTGTCTTGTTCGAGCCTGACTGAACCAGGGCCGATCCCACTTGTTAGAGAAATCAGCGATGAAACCTGGCAGCCGCAATTCGTTAAACCTCCCTTTAAAATATCAACCCATTCGACCCATGTCTTGGAGGTGTGGGTCTAAAAACGTCTACAACATCGGTTAGCCGGGGGAGGGAATCATCATCACGTTCTCCCAAGGCGAGAAGCGCGGAACTTATGCCCGTTTTCACTGTCTCAAGGCGGCTCTGACCTCGACCATGATCCATTCGAACAAGGTTATTTACCTGATGATTTTGCCCAGCACTCCCCTTCAAGTTCGTCAGCTGTTGGTCCTTAACCGGTGCACAAGCCTCAACAAAGGTTTTCTGACTCTTCTGACTCTTCCCATTTCCTCAGTGCACAGCGAGGTATGTTAACTAGTTTTTTGTAGTAATGATATAGCGCAGGCTAAGTTGGTTTCCGTCAAGCATCCGTTTTGCAACCTCTTCAACAAATCCCATCGTTTATGGCGCAGAGCATAGTACGCCTTCCCGCCCCATCGGATACTATGAAGGAAATAGAGGAAATTACTTTGATTCTGACTTTCGAACTCACTTCATCCATTAGGTACATCCTCCGAGCTCTCGATGCCCTACCACCTCACCTCCAGCGTCGGCAGGATGACCATTTTCTTGCAATTGCTCATCACACTGTCCTCCTTTCCATAGCCCGACACCTCAACGCTCTGACCCTCCACCTCCACCCCTATCAACTTGAAGTTCATTGCACACCTTCGTCAGAATTCGCACGCTTTTTTGTCACCCTTCTCATTTTGCAACCGTATTCCTTGACTTCTGTTCGCTTCTCTATTCCTTTTGGGATGGAGGGCGCACGGCGAGACCCGATTTTGTCCTACCTATGTCGAGCCTCACAAAGCGCCCATCAGGACACCTATCGCGGCTGCTTCTGCACCATGCCAGGGATATCCTACAGTACGAGTTCGAGGTGGCAGCAACCTCCCCACCAGAAAACCACCTCCCTCAGATTGTCGCTGTGATAGATTTGAACGAAGCCCCGCAGGACATCGTTCAAGGCAGTTACAGCACAGGAGCTGACTATTGTGGTCTCATCTCTCTGCTTATCCTTGTGGAGGTGCTCAACTGGCTAATCGCACCATTCTCCCTCGCCTCATTTTTCTTCTTTCTGCACGCCCTGGTGTCATATACGTTTGCTCCGATGCTTGGGGATGGTGTACTCTCCCTCATCCAGCGGCCTCAAGGATTTCACGTCCCAATTCCGGCATATGCGATTTTGTTGGATGAAGAATCCAACGTTGTGCTGAGAGGTAGCCAAGGCGTAGTTGAAGCTGCCACGCTGGGTGGGTTTCGTCTTTCTCACCAAGTTTCAGACCTCTTGCCGTGGTTCCTCTGGAAACCTCTTGTTATTCTCATCCTGGAAGGATTTTTTCAAGGGCTGTTCTATTTGATGGCATTCATCCCAGTGTTCCTGCTCATTGATCCCGGACCATCTGGTCTGATGACATTCATCCTCCGGTTTACTGATTCTATGCTGTCCTATCTGAGGACACCCATTCCAAGATTCCGGCTCATTGATCCTGGTCTATTACTTTCGACATCGCCGACGCAGATTCCGATGCCAATCGTTCTGGCTCCATGTCTTGCGTTTATCATATCGGCGCCGATCCTCCGACGAACCTGCATGTTGACGAACAATAGCAGGCCGCCTATGGGAGAGCTGCTGGCAGGTTTCGCAGAATGGATCAGAGTCGAAAAGATAGGTGGCCAGGGTTCCCGTATTCGTAGGCAACGAGCTTCAACTCCTTTTAGAGGGCCTTCCCTCCTTGTCCACTCTGTTCCTTTTCTCCGTCCCGTCTCAAAACTATCCTGTCCGGACGGCGAAGTTCCCCGGTGACCTTGGAAATCCCCCAGTGAGAAAATGGAGCTTCAATACAGTTGCAGCAGCGGCCACATTCCAGTGCCTCGTCCTTTGCCATGGTATTCCCCGTCCTGTCAGGAACATAGACATTCGAGGTGCGCTGGACACCCTCATTCCGGATCAAAGGGACGTTTGGCAGGCTTGGAAGTCAAGGGTCGCTGATCGTATTGCTCACGAGGTCGAGATCTCCTTTGCACCAATCGTTCCGACATTTCGAGATACGCAACGCCAGACGCAATTCAGAGTGTATCTCGACGAAGCACAATCTGCGTACGAAACGTATCATCGTCGGTACTTCAATAGTCACCCACAGGCAGTCCTCAGATATGACTTCTTGAGCAACCCATGCGCTTTCACGTTCATGCTCACGTCTACGCTGTCTATTCCTTCACCACTACTACCCTTTCGGTGTTTCTTTTTTTCTTTTTCTGCGGATCTCTAACCATATTTTCGAGTGTTTGTACCTTCGGACGGTTGAACCAGCCTTCGAGTCTCTTACAGCTCAAAATCTCGACAGCATACAGTTCTCCACAAGTTCTCCATACATATAATGTGGTTGTTATGTAACGTTGGCTCCAGTCGCGGACATCCTGAGGTTCAAGTTGTTGGCGTTAGTCCATGTCTCTCACTTACAGCCTCCCTGAAATGCCCTAGGTTCGTCCAAGGTTCGTCAGGCAGAGTTGGGTTGGACCTTCGAGTTGATTCGTGTTGCGACCTCACTGCCTTGGTCCTGCTCCACTCTAGCAACGAGGACAGTGCCCCCTGACAGTCACAGTAACCGCAAGAAATTGTCACCATTCATATTCTCGTTTTGCACACTCTGCCAGCAATCAGATCGATGAACTTATCCCAGCTCATCACCCAACTGCCAATGAGCACTGCTGGGGCGCGTGTCCGAGTCAAATTCGAATAAGCAACCTTTAGATCGCTCTGGGGCACGCACGAGGTAACGAAAAAGGAAAGATTGGTCAGCGACGGCAAACGCCGGCAACGCTGCCGCAGCCAAGGCCAACCTTTGCAAGGAGGGAAACACTCATTTCTGCAGCGTTTTCGCTCCAAAAAAGATGTACGTAGGACATGTAAATACGTAGAATATGTGGCCCCCGTGGGCGTGATTTTTTCGACCGCAAAAACGCGTCCTACAAGTGTGAACGAATTGATTGGTGTGAAGATGAGGTGATGTAGTCACCTCCCGCTGCCATAAACAATGCCGATCGGGTATCCGAGCAAAAGCAGCGTGCCCCATGCCGAAAAACGCATCTGGTTTTCCATGGGGCACGCTGTTTTTGGCCGAGTGCCTGGTTTTTTTGGCGGGCGTGCGTGCCCCGGCACCGTTTTCGTGATTACTCAATGACGGCACGCGTTCTCGGGCTCGGAGCAAGTAGATAATCAGTGCGACCATCTAATCTAGGTACCTACGTAGTCGATTAGCCGACACGCCGCCTCGTCCCCCGCCCAAAATCCATCCAAGGTCGACGACGACGACGACGAGCGCTCGCCGCACAGCCATCGTGCCCCTGGGGCACGCTCTTACGTAAGCCCTCCCACACCAGACTGGCGCTGCCGAGCGTGCCCCATGACGACAAAGCCACGATGAACTTGAACGGAACACCATGATGCGAGAGCATGCCGATAGATTTCGCCAGATATGTAGCTCTTGATGAAACCTTGCGGACATGAGGCCGTCGTCCTCAAGATATGTAACTGTCCGCCAAAGGTCCATCATGATCGAAAGCTTCCTTTGCAGCGCTCATTCATATACTCCTCTTTCTTGCAACGAATAGACCATGGTCGTACGAAACTCGTGTTCCGGACAGCACAAACTCATTATTGCATTTGATATTGGCACGACGAACAGCGGCATCTCGTATTGTATCATCCTTCCGGAACAAATTCCTGAAATACGTGGGGTGACTAGGTAGGGTTACTACTCAGCCTTTCCGCATAACATTGTCTTGATCTAACTCTAGATTTCCTGGCCAGAAAACAGGAAGCGGCAATGCCAAAGTACCCTCTATCTTGTACTATGACGACGGCGGTAACGTCAAAGCGGCTGGAAACCAGGCCCTCGAGATGGATGTAGTTGAGACCGCGACTGATGAAGAATGGCTAAAAGCAGAATGGTTAGTCGTTGCCATGTATCGACATTTTTGACATATACTCAGCGAACATGCACAGGTGGAAGCTTCACCTTCTTCCCAAGCATTTGGTGTCTGGTCATCTCAAAGAAGATGACATGCCTCCACTTCCTCGTGGAAAATCTGCGGTCGATGTTCTGTCAGATTTTATCAGGTACCTCTTTCAGTGCGCTAAAACATACATCGAGGAACATCACATGCGATTTAAATGGTCATCAATCGAAAATTCCATCGAGTTCGTTTTCACCCATCCGAACAGCTGGGATGGCACACAGCAACAGCAGTATCGTGTGGCGGTCGAGCGTGCTGGTCTCGTTCCCAGCACGCTCGAGGGGCAATCCCGTATTCATCTAATAACCGAAGGCGAAGCGAGCCTTCGCTATTATGTCTCAAACCTTTCTGCGCAACCTGCCAATGCTGAAGCTCAAGGTGTCGTTATCATCGATGCCGGCGGCGGGACCATTGATCTGAGCATGTATTCGATGAATTTCAACCCGATCTCGTGTGACGAGATTGCTCCAGCTGAGTGTACGTGTTTGACTGGATGACTAAATTCCTACCAACTCCTTATTGTTCCTCTGTAGGTCGCTTGCAGGGGTCCATGTTCGTGTCTCGTCGTGCAACTGATCTGTTGAAAAGTTGGTCGCGTTTTCCTTGTCATGCAGTACTGACTCCGGGAATCAACCAACAGGAAAGCTTCAAGGCTCGCCCCACTGTAGTGCTGAGGAGATAGATGCCCTCACGCGCGAATTCGACCAGAAAACGAAGACAACTATCAGCAGTGCTGACAAACCGGTGTATCTCAAGATCGGCACTCCTCGCTACAATAATCTGCAATATGACATTAAACGCGGGGCATTGAAGCTCTCAGGGTAGTATTCCTTGACCCCAAATACACACCGCTGACAGCGACTGATTTTGGATGTTGTAGCGAAGAGATCGCAAGCCTGTTCAATGAGTCAATCAATGCTATCATCGAGGCGTTCGATCGGCAGCGCCGGGCTGCGAATTCGAAGATCTCTGTGAGTTCTTTCCCTTGTGCCAGGATCACAGCACGTACTATTTCCAGGTGGTGTTTCTCGTGGGAGGATTGGGAACGAATGGGCTGCTCTGGAGTCACCTTTATTCGTATTTTGAGGGTCGGGGTATTAAACTTTCCCGTCCCGATAACGATATGTGTGTCCTCTTCTTGTGGTGTTATTAAGTTTCACTTAAGCGTTTTAGAAACAAGGCAGTCGCCAACGGGGCATTGCTGTCTCGGATTTATCCTGAAAATCATCTTGTCAAGTTTCGAGTAGCTCGCGCCACGTACGGCATACCTCATTATGTTTTCGTCGATGAAAACAACCTGGAGCACCTTCACAGGAAAGGAAAATGGGAAAAGCACTCGTCGGGTAGATGCAGGATTCCAGGAGCTTTTGACCCTATTCTTCGTAAGGTACGTTCTCCTCACGCGTCGGGGGTATGATAGGTATGGTACACTGGAACCTACGCAACCGTTTCACAGGGTGATCCAATCGACGATCAGAAAGAAATTCGACATCCATTCAGTACCTCCAGACTTGATCAGACAGGCTTCGCTGATCACCAGGTACGCATCATGTGCTATCAGGGCGCTATGGCCAATCCGCGATGGATGGATGAAGATGAATGTAAGCTCCTTCACTCAGAATAGCATATTCGTTTTGATGTCAAGCACTCAATAGCGTCCTTTTGTGAACTCTGCACGATCCGGGCGGATCTGCGCAAGGCCGCACAAAACTCGGTTGCGTTGAAAACGGAGTCAGGGGAGACATACTATCAAGTTCACTACAATGTGGTTACATTGTTCAGGAACACAGAACTCTCTGCCCAGATTGCTTGGTGGGCGAACGTGAGTCACGATTGTTCGAATCACGGCTCCATTCCTCTTTTAACGCAATCGTGTCCCTAGAGAACCGAAGAGAGGCGAGCCTCGATTCTTTTGGTTTGTCATATTTGCTAACTGGTCTCAGAGCTCCAGCGACGATTGTCTACCACGCTGACTGAAGATTCGCATGATGAGAATATTGCAGGATACGATTCTGTAACACTGTTTCTGATTGTAACTTCGCAGTAACATACCCCGAGATCTTTGACGCCACCTTGCGTCAACTTCAGAGTGAATCACAGGACCGATTAAATAAATCATGCGATTCGTATATTTATTGACTCACCTTGATGAACACAGAATAGTCAAAATCAGCGCTGGGTCCTGAAACTTCTGTGTTTTGAGTTCGTAGAGAGCTCCTCGCTGAAGCACGATCTGCATACGAGGCGTGTCGTGGTCAACATGCTCAAAAGCCAACAGAATTGTAGGTTATTACGACGGCGATGGGTGCGGTATCCCAGGCCTGTGCTATCGCGGTACTTTATATACATTCTTCCCACTGTATTCCATTGTATTATGATGATTATGTTGACCACCACTGAATATACTGAATCTGACACAGGTCTTGCGCGTTGACAGCAGTGGATACTACCAGCGTCGGACACCACTCCGGCAGTCGTTGTGCAGAGTGGGTTGGTGAACCACCCTTGCTCGATTGACTCGTGACGATCCCGACCAACTCCAATTGGATGGCATCCTAAGTACTGACGACGCGAACGGAACAGGGCCAACGGCGAATTGCTCGACTAGAGTCCTGGCGCGTGGTCGTTCCACAAACAACCACTACCAGTGCTTCAGTTACTGTCAGCAGCAGAAATCAATCATGACGAATTGCGTCTGCTCGAGAGGTATGGAAATTCGTGATATATATGGAACTCAGAATGATGGTATCATCCGATTCGATTCCTCCAGTCCCAGGTCAGTTGATACACTGTCCGCAGATGCACGAGCCTGAGATCAGTCTGGATACAAGAGCAGCATCAGAATCTCGTAACTGTAAGCCAAACTGTCGAAGCTATGATATTACTTACAGTCCCGTTCATAACAACAGTCTCTCAAGCGGCTCCCGAGATGCAAGCCTGGTTTGGAAACAGGTATGTACGATGAGAATATTGTCTGTGGGTTGTTTTCTCCAGATTCTGTCTTCGAGTTCCTTCGACTCTCGAGAGGTATCGAGTGCTTTCTTCGATTCTTGGGTCTTGGTTGATTCATCCTGAACCTTCGAACGGCGGAGGAGAAAGCAGACATAGTCTTTGTTTCCCTCAAGTTTCCCAACCTCCTCCTCCGGTTCCTCGGTCGCAAGATAGTTCAAAATGCCAATCGCCCATTCGTCATCTTCAATTTTGAAGTCGTCGGCGGACACCTGGACTTTAACCTCTGGAAAGTCAGTGTGGCTGACGGTGAACAGGTGATGGTTTGGTTCGT
>KN819399.1:26409-38703 GCA_000827475.1 Paxillus involutus ATCC 200175
AGTGATGAGATCTTGGCGCTCCCGGCGGAGGAGGCTTTGGGTGTTATGGAGACTATGCTGCACGAGCACCAGGCCCGACAAACATCCGCTCGCACTGCTCCGGCCTGGGGCAATATCCCAGTGGCAGTGGTGAATGGCTTTTCACCTCCACCCCCTTCGATGTCCTCCATATCCAAAAGCGAGGCACCCAAGCGCCTTCCCGCCCCTCCCCAACGTCCACCATCATCCGAGCAACCTCAAGTGCCACAAAGAGAGTTACTTCATCCCAAGGAGTCCACTGAAGACCAGCCCCCAACTCCGGGACATTCACGACGTGATGCCGGAGTATCCGATGCCATCTGGAACCAGCTACAGGCAGACATCAAGGCCCAGGAGGAAACTAGGAGAAAGGCTGCGGAAGAGGAACGTCGCCTCGAACAAGAGCTCCAGGAGGCTGAAAAGCAAGCTGAGCTAGCGAGAACAGCGGACTTGGAACGCGCCAAGGCAATGGAGAAGGCCAATCGGCAGAGGGCCAATTTGAACCAGAAGCGAGAAATCGAGCGCCAGCTCAAAGACGTTCGTCGACGTGCAGCAGAACGGAAAGCAGAGGCGGAGAAGGCTGCCATTGCTTTGAAGAAGAAACAAGAGGAAGAAGCGGAGAAGAAGCGGAAGGAGCTGGAAGTGCAGCACAAGCTTCAACACATGGGCCTTTGTCCCATGGGATACAAGTGGGTACGACAGGGTGACGGGTACAGATGCACAGGCGGGTCGCATTTCATCTCACATGGCAACCTGGCACAGTAGCAAATAGGTTTACACCTGGCGTGGTCATCAGTGGCAGGGATGTTTATAGTGCGCTGCTCAGATGCTCATTAGTTTATTTATCATACAATGTTCCATCAATGCGATTGCAGAAAATGCGAATGTTTTACTCTGCATGTTGTTTAAAGTCACAGAGCGATGTATAGGTAAGACAGTGGAAGACGTTGAATAGAACAGATGTATAGCGCGTACTGTGGCCAAATGGCAAAACACGTCAAAAGGAGTGGCTAAGATGTGGGATGCTGCGTAGCCTGCACTGAGGACTCACTAAGGTATGCTGTACGGTAGTCTTCGTGTGCACGTTGGGCTTCCTCAAGGTAAACTCTGAGTTGCTTCTGGCGTGCTTCATCACGGAATGTCGGGAGGGTCGGGGCGAAGGAGATATTCACCTCGTGTGCAATACGGTCAGCAACTCTCGCCTTCCAGGCATCCCAAACATCCCTTTGATCCAGAATGAGAGTGTCCAACACGCCTCTGACATCGATGTCTCTGGTTGGGCGAGCGAGGCCATCGCAGAGCACGAGACACTGGAAAGTCGCAGCGGCAGCGGGTGTCTCGAATCCCCATTTCTTCACTGGTGGATTACCGAGGGTATCGAGGAACCATGCAGCCTGGAGAGCATAATTCTGAGACGGGATGGACAGGAGGGCTGCAAGGAGCACAAAGGGAAGGAGGTTGACAAGGAATGCGAGTTGTACCAAGTCACCTAGCCGGGGCACGTAATTCCCTGCTGATGTGTACATAGATAGCAACAAAAGTCCGCCGAAGGGAACCACCCTCCCCGTCAATCTAAGGAATTCTGTCGATAGTGTTCCCTCGTATGTCTTCCAAGATAGGATTACTAAGGGTAAGCCCAGGAGGATCGCAAGAAGTGGGGTCAAAGATAGACGGCCAAGCCACCGGACGAGCAGTAATGCCATTGAATACAGAAGCCCTTGAAAGAATCCTTCAAGTACAGCATCACGGGCAGCATTCCAAGCCGGCCGACGGAGTATATCCACGAATGTGCGAGATAGGTGGAAGCCACCATTTGTAATTGCCTCGACAACAAGCTCGGGGCCTTTGACCACGACAGTCAAGTCCTCGCCCAGCAATACCGCACAGGAGGCTGAGTCTGAAGTCGAGGCGTCGTGTATTTCTTCGGATTGCCGGACAAGGGTGAGCGTGCCATCTCCACCAATGGTGGCGTATGCACAGAGTAGAAAAGTGGCAGTGAAAGCAGAAACACAGTTCAGCCAAGATGGCAGGAGGAATAAAATGAGGGTCTCGATGAAAACAAAGAGGGCCATGAGGCCATGAAGGTCGGCTGGTATGCTCTCCTGCGGAACGCTCAACTGTATCACTGCGACAGTGTGAGGGTCGGGCTCCACCCTTGCAGTAGCGTAGTTCGTCAGATCTCTGCTATGCTGGAGGAGCAATCTTGATAAACGTCCCGATGATCGCTTCGCGAGGCTCGACATGGGGGCGATGAAATTGGGCCCTGATCGTGTCTCATCCCAAAGGGAATGGAGAAGGGAACAAAGGTCAAGGAAAATGGGTGCGAGCTGAGCAGGGTCTCTGAAAACTATGGAAACTCTGGTGTAAAAGGACTTGAAATTTGCACGAAATTTGGGAGAGTTGAGCTTATGCAACAAATGCAACAAACTGGCTTGGTCTTGAGAAGCCGATTCAATAGAGTTTTGTGACATGAAGTGATAATCGATAATGCCTAAGGACCGGAGCTAGATATGACCTCGAAGGTTGTCAACGTACCTCGTAGTGTAAAGCAGGCGAGTGGTGGTCGGTCATGAAAGTTGCTACCACGTGTATCGTGGCCAAACATTCAAGTTGCCACTGCACGAACCTCGAGGTGCTGTGCAAGTGACTAGTGACTTGCTGTCCCTCCACCCGAAAACGTTGCAACGCCGAACGGTTGCAGCGATGATCTTCTCTGGAATGGAACCCTAATGGAACACCGTATGTGATTATACTATCGATTACATATAATTTATCGCCCGAGGTCCATCAGGTCAAAGTGTGATACCGAAATCCGGAACACATACATATGCCTTAGTCTGAGGGTGTGGGGCCCTTTCAAGTTAGTGGTTCGGTGACTGGAACGAAAATCGCAATAGTATTATCCCTCCCCTTTTTCACACCACTTGTCGCATTCCAACTAACACTACCTCTATCCAGCCATGTACTATGGCGATCAAGGCGTTTCGCCCGTGACGGCGTTTCCCAACCGGTGTTTAAAGTCGTTTGTAGATGTTGCTAAGAGGCGGTCAAAGGGGAGGAAGCGAGGATAGTGGATCTGAGTGCGGGTTATATGTTTGAGGAAGGGTGGGCTTAGTACAGGTTACCGAGTGAGGCGTTTTTCTCTTGTCTCGTTTTGTTACTTTGAATTGACGATAACCAACCTTTTTCTTTGTTTTATTTCCTGTCGTCTGCCTGCCCCTCTCGGACATCATCCCAGCTATGCTCCATTCGGACTTTGGCAGCGATAGTTGCAGATGCGAACCAAGTGTAATGCAAACACGACCTCGCTCGGATCTCCACGGTCGCAGGCATTCACGTATCATCGAAGTGCTATAGTTCGAGAGCAAGCCGAAGGCCAGCAACAGGCTGTCACGCAGTCCCAACCAGAAAGCGTACCAACATTGCGGTTGACGGTAGATCCAATTCAGCAGAGGGAGACGTGCACAGCAGTTCATAGTAACCCTCGTTGTTATCTACGCATATTGATTTAATGACTGGATCGACCAGCGCAAACGGAGGTGTGGATTTGCAACTTGTTTCTTATATGACGCCCGATGCTGATAATCAGTTACTGTATTAGCTCACTCATTCAGACGAATTTATGGGCCTCCAATGTATCTTCCGAGTCGAACCCAACGGCATGCACATGCACCTCGACGAAGAGGGTGGCGCAGAAATTGTCGTGGACGACTCCTGCACAACGACAAATTCTCCGATTCGCTCAACCTCCCTTTCTCCCCGGGTCAGCGTCAAAGGCAGTACAAAAGGTCCCTACTGGCAAGTAGAAAAGATCTAGACATAAAGTGGAAGGAGAGTGACAATCTGAGTTAAAAACAAGGCTACAACGAGTATTGAGGATGAAAAAAGGATATCGGGTGCACCAAGCGGGCAGCCAACTATCTACAGGACAGCACTGTGGTGGTGCCTATAGAGCACAAAAACGTGTCAGACAACCCAAACATGCCAATGAACATCAGCCACATACCAGGGTAATACCAGAAAGTGACACAAAACATGATATATAGGCCTGCTAAGTTGTCAGTACACGCTGTGGCTACCGTGGTGCAGACTTACACACGAGGATCAAGCCCTTGAGCCAATTTGATCTCCCGTCTTGAATGATATAGTCCACCGTAAGAACTACACCGGTTATCAATCACTACACTAAGTGGAGAAGAATGATCTGCTACATACCAGAAAGTAACAGGACGATGGACTGAAGAGGGTCGAATACGAGAGTCAGTTGCTTTCCCAGCATCCATGCCAGTGTAACGAGGAGCCTAGGGTCATTGGTCAACGTGAGCACGGGAGTACAAATAGGACATGGGGCACATACGGAATGACAAATAGCGCAGTGTGCTAGTGGATGAATGTGAATGTGAGTGCCCGTCTTGCGGACGGAGGGGCCAACTCTAAACTCACAAGACTGGAGCCAACTACACCATGCACACTGCGACTCATTCGGTCCCCAACAGACTTCCTGAGTGCGGTGACGTGCTTTGCGTGCTCTGCTGCATTTCCCAAGATGGGCAAAAGAACAACGAGGACGAATTGCTTGGGGATGCTTGCCGACTCCGTCATGCCGTCGATGGAGTCTACGAGAAACTCTGCAGTGGCAGCAACAAGCTGCAGTTAAAGTTCAAGGGATGTTTATTCCTTAGTGATGACCAAAAAAATATGAAACACCGCACCGCGGTGACAGCTACTAAGAGACCGAGAGATGCTGCCACACTCATTTGAGGTTGTTCAACCTCCAGTTCCAGTTCCAGTTCCAGTCCAACTCCCATTGTCTCTGGATCAAAGATTGGCTCGCAGAAACGAACATGGTCCACCTGATGGGAAGTGACTAGCGCTGATCCCGTGATGGAGTCTTCTGGCTGTTTGCCATGGCGGAGTCTTCTTCTAAAGGGCCCCGAGAATGGGTTCTCCCCAATGTATTTCTTTGATGGCTGGATCTCATCACTGTCATCTTGATACATAGATTTGTGTGAGAAGAGGTGGAAGGTGAGGTAAGAGGTGTAAACTGAAAGACGTTTGGTGTTAGTTGTGCAAAAGTGACTACGAGAGCGGTCCCGTACTAAAGAGCAGAATGATAGCGAGCTGGACAAAAATTCAGATACATAGATCAGTGATGATGATCGGGGAACGCACACCGTGACTCAGGTTCAAGATTTTCTGACCAGCTAAGGTTTGATCATAATTAGCCATGCCCTGGGTAACCACGAGAATGGCTCCAGGAAGAAGGATGGCGATGACGCTGATCGTCAGTAGTGACGACTGTACAAGTACAGCGCCTTTCATTACGATTTTCTCAGTACAGGCTTGGCAATAACATCGGATAATTCATACCCGCTCCAAAACCTTGTTCAAAGAATCTCGAGCCACCTGCAAAGAAGCACATGCCAAGGACCAGGACTGCAACGTGGTGGCATCGTGAAACTATCGAATGACAACATGCTGAATGCTTACGCAAATTACTTAGGATCGAACCGACAACTAGTAGTGATTGTGAGTGCGGACCGACGCCCAGACAAGAAAATTTCTCCTCACGAGATGATTGTACTACATCGAGTTGGCATTTGGTCAAAGCGATCGCCTAGGGTGAGTGTTAGATCGGAGGGACATGCACCCTGATGCAATCAACACACCGAAACAGTGACTTCAACGCTGTGGCAGGGGGTTATTTTTCGAAAGATCAGTTAAACTGTTGAACATGGAAATGTGACTTACGTGTTTCCCTAAGTAGATATGAGTGCCGAGATGCCACCACATTGGTTACGACCACACGCACCAGTGTGGCATTTAGCAGGCCAGCCAACGTGGATCCCACCCGTAGCGATAGTTCCTCCGTAGCAAAAGCAAGAAGCTAATCGCCAATAAATACCATGATCTAGTAGACTTGAGTCAACCACCTACGTTAACCAGTGGTATTATAGCCAGGAAGGTCGCTATTGGAATGAGTTAGCACAGCGGGATCGAGAAATGCATGAGGAACACGTGCACGCAAATATAGCGGTGTTGTGATTGGGGATGGTAAACTTCAACGCCCACTGTTTTTGTTTTGCAATGAGTTAGCTGGACTGAATAAATCGAGGGAGGGGAGCATACAGATATTGGAATGAAGACGAGGAGCACATTCAGATCTGACGTCAACCAGTGAGCGCTACTAGCACCTGGTACTAACATGGCTGACGTGAAAATTCACAGGAAACTAGTACTATCGCTCGTACGCTTCCCCATACAGTTGGAGATGGTCCGATCTTCTTCTCAGGCTGTAATAAAGTGGCGGCGCGTTCTAAGAGGGAGCTTCTTATCCGCTGTGCTGCTCCGTCGGCGACGACACAGGATGAACTGCCAGATTGTTGTGGCGAGAGCGGTATGGTTTCTTCTCTTTGTTTGGAAGTGTGTGAGGGCGGTTCCACTATTGTTGGTGAAAGAGGGTCCATGAATTGGACAGAAGTGGGAGTTGCAGAGGACTTACTGGTTTAACGGGGAGGGCACTGGAGAGAGTCGAGGACAGGATACGATACTGCCAGTGGTACAAGCACTGCTTGCTTGCATGTTCGGGTCTGACAAGTTGATGCCAGAACGATCTGGTTCACCTCAACCTCGTGCAAGTGACAATACCTACGTAATAAGACTGCCGTACGTAACAGCCGCTGACGAAACCCTGAGGCCATGAGGCAGTCTTCCGAAATCGATATTGCAACTTCATATGGGTACACACCATACAGGGACAGTGAATCCATGAATAGTATAACTCGCGAACCAAAATTTGACTGATCTCTAGAGTAAACCCAACCCGAAGGTCGGTGCTTTCAGACACTCCCAGCCTCAGATGTGCCAGGCCAGTCGCTCAGCCCACTTCCAAGTAAAAGCTGGGATATTTGCTCCACGCCCTTGTCCCCCCTTCCAGACAGGCACTGTATTTGACACGTCAGTCTTTCGCAATGTAAATGAAACCACCAACCCACGTACGATGACAAGGTTCGTCTCTTGCAGTATCTTTGCTCTTCGGATGCATTCCCACAAAGTATGCAATGATTCCAAAACTAAGATTATTCATGAGAACAGTCGTTATGACTCCCCACGAGTTCGCATTACTGACCTGGAATTATACCCTCGAGTTGCGTGCATAAACGGAAGTTACGGAACCCTCTGAGTGCTTCTTCGTCAGTCGCGACGGCGTACTCGGCACGACCGCTGTCCTTCAACCAGGAATGTTCTGGTCCTACACCAGGCTAGTCCAACCCCACGCGATGGAGTGGGCCTCGATGATTTTCCCCATGGGAGACTGTAGAGTGTATGTCCGGTGGAGCACACCAGGCTCTCCGCTAGCAAGAGTTGCACTGTAGCGGTCACCTTCAAGGCCTGGGAAGAATTTAGGGGTGCAGAAAATCCGAAATTAGAGCGCCACGCATGCCCTCGCCTCCTGCCTCGGGGCCAACGAGTCGCACGCTCTTGTCTGAAATGAAGTCGTAGAACTAGCCGATCGCATTACTTCCGCCACCCACGCAAGCGACCACGACATGTGAGAGCTTTCCGGTCGCCACTTTCAGTTGTGCCTTGATTTCGCGCCCGATGTCTTTCTGGTAGTCCCGGACAATGGTCGGAAGGGTGGGGGCCAACATGAGCCAACAAGGAAGTGGATGTTGGCAAGCTTGGCAGCCCAGTCACGCATCGCTTCGTTGACGGCATCCTTCAATGTTTTCGAACCAGACTCGACGGGGATAACCTTCAAAAACCATAAGCACGAAGGATTCGTCCGAGAAACAAATAATATTCTTACAGTTGCGCCCGAGCATCTTTATCCGGAAGACGTTGAGAGCTTGTCGGTGAAGATCTTCAGCACCCATATAAATAACACACTCCAGCCCGAAACGTGCGCAGATAATTGCAGTGGATACACCATGTTGGCCGGCTCCCGTCTCAGCGATGATACATGTCTTTGCTAGCCGCTCGGCAAGGAATATCTGGGATGGCCATCAGCCTCACAAGCTGTTGTCGAGGAGTACCAAGAGTACACACCTGACCGACGACATTGTTGATCTTGTGCGATCCTTTGTGGTTCCTGCTCCAAAATCAGTACGACGCTTTGCCACTGGCAAAGTGTCTGTAAACTAACAGATCTTCCTGCTTGAGCTGGATTCCGAGCTTCTTTCACTTGCGAAAGAATCAGGTAGTCGATGCCATTCTGAAGAGCGACCTGTCGTCTCACGTTATTCACTATTGACCAGACTAACCCATATCTCGAAACCCCACCATGTTTGTCTCTTGACTCGGATGCGGCGTGTCCATCTGCGATGGGGTCCGAGAAGGGTACACTGAGTTCAATGATATCCGCGCCTCCACTCTGCATTGCCAAAAGGACGGGGACCGTATCCTGGGCTCTTGCCAGTGGATAGCCAGCGGTGAAAAAGGTGGCGAGTGCATGAGTACCCCGCACGATGATATTAGAATCTCTGTCTGCATCTCATGACCACCACCTAACATGCACGAACCTCTGCTTTTTTCGGCTCGAAATACCGCTTTTATCGCGTCCATGTTTTGTCGTGGTGGCCTCCACTATATGATCGTCTACTTTCAGTGTAACTCTACGGTCCTTCTAGATGTTGTACACGGCATTTGCAAACCTATACTGCTCCAGCATTCCCTACATTCTCTATCCCCGACTAGTCCTCAGCTTGAAAGACCATCGCTCGCAATCAGATGGATTGTACGTGGGTAGCGATGGCCCTCCACACCCCTCCCACTTGGCGTCAGCCGGCGAGCGAAGCAACGGGGACTATGAATTATCGGATATCAACTCTCCCACGTCAGAAAAGCGAGACTCGTTGCCAGAGGCCTAAACGTCAGCTTTCCAGGTACGTAGTGTTTTGCTGCATGAACCGTTGCCTTGTTTTGATACTGTGTCAGAGGACAGATGGATTTCCGATTTACTCCTGTTTCCTCGTTATCTCCTTACGACCAATCCAACGCATGTACTTTCATGACCTCCGTTTACTAAGTCACACTGATCTCTCGCACCCGGTGGGACTGTATAACATGTATCACCTCCCCGATTGTAGATTTATGATAAATTATTATTCTTCGCGTCGTTTTCCTGGCCAGTACGTACGTGTACTGGTGCAGAGCTTCGCCTTGAGTTTGAATTCACCCTGCAACGAAGGACGACCAACATTGCGGTCAGCGCAGTGACCCACGATGTGGGAACAGTCGGATGGGTGCTAGCAACGTTCAGCGCCTCACGTACTTACCTCAACACAGCATGACCAACATCACCGTGATCTTCCATCAGTGGTGCGTTGACCTCGTGCTTTTCATTTGGTTTGTAACATTGTTGTTCCCGTGTTCAGATCCAGATCTCACATATATAGCGACCACAAATGCTAACACATCAATTCTCTCATCGGGGCTGAACGCGCGTCTGGATCGATCCGCAGCAGCATGTTGTGGAAGTTCAACTGCGGTCCGCTCCCTGTCGAAGTGGCTGTCGTTGCAAGATGGATCACATGGTAATAAAAACCCCCTTCAGACTCCCAACGTGGTTTGACTCCTGCTGCGAAAAGTGATGAGTGCATGAGACGCCAACTGGACCATATGACCATAACCTTTGATGTGCTTCATAGTGGGAAGATTGTTCGGTCACACTGAGTTATACCAGCAGCGGGCAGTTCATCTGATGGAAACATGCGACTTCCATTAGCTCGCCATCCTCCAAACTTGGGACTGGACTGATCCGCGTCAGTCGTGTGGGACAGAAATGTTGATCACGAAGAGGCACGAAGTGAGGCCCATCAGGATGCTGGCGTTTGTTGTGAGATTCAAAGGCGAACAAATCGGTTTGAAACCAAGGTATTACTAATAGTACTAGGGCCATCATTTCGTTAGTATGACGGTAATGCCTTGTTGAACTTGAAACACCCTGATAGGGCTCGACACAATCCATCACTAGTGCACCTACTCACTGAGGTCGAAAACAACATCGCTGTTGCGAGTCCCCTGTCTGCAAAATTACTGCGCTCACTGTGAGTGTTAAGACCAGTGGTAGTAGGTAGACAGCTCACAAGAAGAAGTATATAATATTATGCTCAAACAGCAGCCGCATGTAAACGTTGACCCTCGTCCTTCCTGATGTTTTTCTGGTTTCCATGGAAAGTACAGCAAACCGATAAAATGCGAGGACCAACAGAAGAAGGTCAAACAAGGGTCCTGGGAGGGAACCGTACATGATATCCATTGAGTTTGGGGCTGACTGAGCCTGGCAGCTGGTAACATTGACGTCAGTGGACGCTGAGACTAGTGGGCAAAGAGCGGAGTTAGCATAAAGCACCAACAAATGCTCAGACACTCACCAATGACACGACTATGAGGACCCACCCAGCTAAAGTCGACGACCAGTGACTCGATGACGACCAGCACGAACAAGAACGATAGAATATAAGTCATCCTCTTACGGTGATTGAACATGGCTGAGACACGTATGATTATGATTGCTTCCAGTGAGATCTAGCGTCAGCCTCCTAGAATTCACGGACACCTTCCAGGAGTCACTAACCTTTCGTAAACACATCGTAGATGAATCCTACCCAAGCAATGAACTGCATCATCCCAGTACCTGAAAAAGACATTCACAAACGTCTCTCAGCACGGCGTATGCAGTGTGCGTACATCTGTCATTTCAGAGCACCCCAAAAAGTCGCTGTAGAACCGTCGTATCAAGTATAAACCAGCACTCACGCCTGCGAGCAAGTCAATTACCAGTGGTCTCGTAAAAGCAGAATGCCTGACCGATGGGGAATTACTGAAAATAACCAGTCCTGACCCTACATGCTGGTTATTCACCGAAGACTTTGGGCAACTGCGTGACATACACAATCCGTGAGAACTGGTTGATTCTGTTAGCGGTCTGAGCTAGTAGGAGAATAACTGCCACATACATCGCGAGTGAAAGTCCGACGTAACGCGCCTGGTGAAGTAGCACCCGTCAAGGGATCTTCCCCGCTCAGTTCTCCTTTCACACTTACCACGACAAACAACGTTGACATCATGGACCAGGGCTTGCCCTAAGTATAGTTGACAGGAATTCTCTTCAAGAAACCAGTGTGACACACCCATATCAAATCCAACTGAGGCGCAGGTTAGGCAACAAGTGCAAGTAAAGAGCCAACCGACTCACCTCGCGCGTGAACGTAAGAACTAAGAAAGTGATCTAAGTCCCGGACGGTACAAAAAGACGGTCGGTCGCACCGTAGTCGTAACAAACTGCTACCATAGCGGCGACTTTCATACGAACGGTTGATGAGTGCCAATTGATGCGAAAAGTGAGTGCTTGTTCAACATCTGTTATCCACACTCACCACTCAGGTATTCAAGCAGTTCTTGGAACCGTAATGCCCCGGCGACGGGGATCGGAGTTTGATGGGCCATAGTGACTGGAGGCTCTTTGCTGGACATCCCATAGTTATAAGAATCCTACACGCGCTAAGATAATCATTGGCGCGGACACCCAATCTCCGAGTTGGCCATACTGAGAATAGATCGCTCCACTTCTGAATATAATACGCGTACAAGTTAATCAAACGAAGAGCGCGTATCTGCTACATGTGATACGGTTCAAGGGTGCGGAAAACGTACATCGTGAAGATAGGTCTAGTTGATGATCACTCCTAATCGATTGATCAACCTATGCTGCGGCTGGATGGTCATGACGCATGCTTTGGGCTCAATGATAGTGGTGGCCTCAAAGGAAAATACTAACGGCATAGTCTAACGTTAGTATGCAGTTGTTTTTTGGGAATTGGCAAGGACGCTCGAGTTCAAACTTCGCACCTTCTACACCAACAAGCAAGACCAATCACGTTTCGAAGACCCTCCTTCTCGGAGTCGACTTCTGTCTATCCAGAACCCAATTCCGGTAGGTTGAGGGTCTGGGTGAACACTCGAGTTTCAACTTGGGGCATTGCAAGGGCGCTGCCTGTGACCGATCCGGAAAGGTTTTCGTAGGGAGTACTTCTGATCGAAGACTACAAAGTTTGGAAACTTTGGCTCGGGTTCCGAAAGGGTGAGTCACGCGTCACGTTGGCTCCGCGCGCTTGCATTTAGTAAATTATGATAATATTTTATGCACATTGTCAACTAAATTCCCACTGCAGCGCAGGTATGGTCTCTGTGCAACCGAACCTTGAAGAAGGACCAGGTTCTGTGCAGTCCATCCCCGGAAGGCCAGTGTGACATTCCCTCCTCGAGACGTCC
>KN819399.1:55250-75696 GCA_000827475.1 Paxillus involutus ATCC 200175
GAGCATCAGCTCGTGAGCAAGTATACTTCCTTTGTTGCCGTCGAGAAGGGAGACGAGCGGGTAAGGGGGAGAGATCGTGGACGCAACGACAGAGCTTGGGTTAGATCGAGACTACCGCGAGGTTCTCGCGCTGATGCCGAGGAGGATCCCGCCAGTGAAGATTCCAGCTTCTTTGACGGTGTCCTCGACGGTCTTTCAGCAATCGTCGCGTCAGTATTCGACTACTTTAGTGGCCCATCGTCGGCCACGAACACGCCTCCTGGCTCCTCGCGGCCACATCGCCAACCAAATGTCCCCGGGGCTTATGCAACGTCCGATCCCAGCGTGAGCGAGGGAAGTAGAGATAATGGGCGTGACGATCGCCAACGACGACAGCGCAGTGTTTCCTCCCACTACAGCAACAACACGTTTACGACACTCAGTTCTCTCGAGGGATCGTCAGGAAGTTCGTACTGGTCACGATCTCGCACTCCCAGCCCTCTGCCCCCTATCCCAGATCCAATCGAACGCGCCAACTCTCCCGAGTTTGTTCAAGACGAAAACGCCCCGCAGCGCCCCCGGGCCACCAATCCGCTTTCTATTGGTAACGACACTTCTACAACGCGCCAGCACAGACTACCAGTCTCACAAGAGGCCAATGCACTCTTCAACCTTCTGAATGTGGACGGTTCCTTTACTCCGTCTCCTCGGCTTCAGCAAATCGTTGGTGACGCATTGGATAAAGCAGAGGAACAGGGGGTTGACAAGACGGTATGGGCGACTGCTGTAGCTGTCGCCTATCTGAAGAAGCACATGGAGGGTGAGCCGGACTTGATGGATGCGCTACTGGTGAAGGTGCAACAGTTCGTAGAAGCGCGTTTGGGAAGCAGGGAATTCGAAGAGCTGGTCAGGAAGGCATCTGTGTTGTTGGGGTCGCCGTGATTCTTGGATGGGCTTTTTCGATCGATCTGGGGAGAGTTGTTGTTTCGTCGATGTATGATATCCCTGGGATCACGAGTTGCATTGTCTTTTTGGTGTATTTTCTGCGCATTCCTTTTTTTTTTGGCTTTGGTACCTTGTAACATGACTGTAACGCATTCAACGATGTGCTTGGAGTGGGAGAAGGAAACCCTAACCTGAGAGGGCAACTTCCGACTCCCGAGTCAACAACTACTTGGAGCTTCCGATAATCGACGTTCAACTTCGATAGTACCGACTCTTATTCTTTCGGTGGCACACGCTGATTGTAACCGCAAAACTAGATACGTACAGGATGGAAACGCCCCGCATGCCGCCACCAAATCCACTACGGTTGGTGCAATAGTTTATTCCGTTCCCCGTTCAAGACACTTCCGGCCCACTCTATCGTTACTCGTACTTGAATTCAAGGGGACGCCAGGCTTCATGACTTGCGAAGTCGAAGAACAAGGATATCTCTTTCGCTCGGCCGCTCCTATATCAATGGACTTTTTCGGAACGGATACGCGCGTACAACCCCCGTTTCGTGCCAACTCCCTCCTGGCATGACCTTGAGTCGTTGTGGTGGATCCTGATGTGGGTTCTCAATTATCACGTAGATGAACGCATGCCGGTACTTTCCCCCGAGCAAGAAACTCTCTATAAGAAACACTTCCCTGGCCTCAGTCGTACTCTGGGCCAGACACGCCTGGCATCGCTAGTGAAGTTCGCTCGCTGCCAGGACTGCCAGCGGCCCTTTCTTGTGCCGCATCGGTGGCTGATAAGACTCGTTCGGTCCTCCGGCACTCTGATCAAAAGGCTGAGGGTTATTCAGAGGTGACAGTCGACGAACCATACCGGTCGTACTCCGCATATTTCTCTTCGGGCCTGCTATTTGCGCTTGAAACAAAGGGGGTGGATGTGCCCCCCCTTTCCACTGCATGATGTGAAGACAGCTCCAGAGCCAGTCGAGGAAAACCCTAAACCCTGGAACACAGCCGCCAACGAATCGAAGCAAACCGTAAAATCTATGTCGAGGTTAGCGTTGTTCAGTCAAACTTCTGTTATTAGGACACGGCTCATTGCGCCGCCCTCAGCTACCCGAGCACATTACTACAGGATGGCAAAGGTAGCAGGTAAAATAACTCGCTGAAAGTAGCGGAGGGGCACAACGGGGATGTATTGAATGCCTTGTAAAAGTCATTCTGACATCAGTTGGTTTGAAGTCGCCTTACGGTTGGCTGTATTCAAAACATGTTCACAGTGCACACCGTATCGATGGTGTACTCAGAACGCAACTAGTGCAAAACTGGAGAGACGCCCCGTACGTTGGACAGACCGCGCCGCCACTTTAACTTCAGACGGTGCGTGCTGCCACTTCACTAGTGATCTAGGGTGCTGACTTGTACATCTTTCTATCAAGGATCCTAACATACTTATTCACCTACTTTGCGCCTTGGCTTTCGCCGATGACAACGAGTTAGGTCCTACTATACAACGAGTGGTCCTAGTCTAATGAACCAGTAGAGTCGGACCTCCGTTGGACCTCGATACCGCCATTCGTGTGTGGGTCGACAAGCAGGGTTTTTCAACGAGCATGCCACGTACCTTGCCAAGAGGCGGGGTAGGCCTGAGGATTATTTGAGAGTCGCTGTAGAGGACGTTTAGGCTGGTTGATGAGGAGGTTCATGGACGGGACTCGGGGCCAGGGAAGTTTCGATGGTATGTTTAAATCCTTCCTCGACCTTCGTTTCTTTTGTCTTTTATCTTGCTAACAACCGAATGGTGCCGTTGGACAGGACCGACCAACCACTCATATCCTTTTGCTGTCTGGAGACGATAGCCGCGGCGAAGCTATAGCAAGTTGAAGGTCCCGATAAGCCCTGACCGGTCAACCCATGACCCTGCCTACATTATGTCAGGTGCCTCTCGAGAACGAAGCCGTCTTCCCGCCAGCACAGTATTATCCAAGATATCAGGTGGAATGATGAGTGACTGGCGGATCAGCTAGCACAACTCGTTCATCGCAGAGGTGAATGAAATTGGTTTCAGAGCCATTGGAGGGGATGGTTGGGTGTGGGAAATAATGTGGAGACTTGCTCTGGGTAGTTTCTGGGCTCCGAGGAAAGTTCCCCTTTACAATATTGAAGACCGTGACCTTGGATCATCGAAAAGGAGTGCAAATCTTGGGATCATTTCACAAAGGCGCGCTCCGCTAGGCAACTAAGGGGTTGCCGCCTTTGACCTGTAAAGACTTTCGGGTGAGCGGCGACAACGTCGGACATCCTAGACGCCTCGTGAAGCATTGTTTTTGCTTATTTGTGCAAAAAGGTGCGTCTGGCCCAAGAGCTTCATAACTCCGTTGGCGTTCACCCATGCCAACCTGGGCGCAGTCCTTCATCTGCAAAAGCGTCCATTTACGTTGACGCTTTCGCCGTGCAATGCAGGGTTGTGATTGGCAGACACACTCACGAAAAAGGCAGGTCCCTGAGCTATACCTAAACCAAAAAAATTACTTCGCTCTCATCCACTTTCTCGCAACCGCAGATGACTTGATCATCTGTGATCAAGGCAGTGCTGCCTGCAACATTAATTGCAACGCCCATAAAGCGGGCCCAAACCACGATGGCATGGTGCATCGTAGATATCTGATGCACTTGCATTAATATTAATGCATGGTCATGGTCATCTTAGCCCGTATAGTTTGGGATTCCATATAACTACTGGTGGTATCGTCCAGCCGCAACAACTCCGAAGATAAGACTCATCGACACCCCAACAACCCGGCGTCCTCATGTCGTTTCTCGAAGCCATACTCACGAGCCTGCAGTCGCTTGGTTATATCACTGGTGAGTGCGAATATCAAGCATGAAGCGCTGAGTATTGACCTATCGCTCACTTTGCGGGTGAATTCTCGCTCAATAACCATGCGTATGGAAAGTCGCTTGTACGGCGGCAGTTTGCTACGACTACAGTATGGCCGCCGGTCTTGATGTATCCTGTTGCGACTGATCACTCTTTCAGTTCTTACGTTCTCGCCCGAGGTGAGCCAGCTGGCTTTGACTTGCACTTGTTGCCCAACCCGTGTCCCAGGTAGATCTGATATGGGTATGTCACATTGATTTCTTGAAGATAATGCTTGTTGACTTCCTCAAGGGGAAGTCGTGGTCCATGATGTCAATACTTTTTATCGTGGTAAGTGCCGACAGAGCATTGGATGTGCAGGCCGCTTGACGGGCGCAACTTTATCAGGCGCGGTATCTCGGACTTTCGCTTGCGATGTACGTGTCAATCATCCTTAGAAGGTTGCCCACCGCGACTCACAGGCTGCTAATGGGAACAACCAGTTGTACCGGATTATGTATGCCACGCAACTTTTCCAGAGTCCTTAGTGAATAATCGGCATGTAGGGTCAGGAACCGGCGTTCTCTATATGTCCCAACTGGTCAGGCATTCCACATTGACGAGAATACTGCTGACTGACTGGTTCACAGGCGTGAGTGTTACCTTGTTCTAGACCAAACCCTTCTACAGCGACGTTTGGGGTGAAAAAAACAGATGTATGCGTACTACATACTACTCCGTCCCTTTCAGACGTTAAATGCTTCTTTCAGGCGCTGTCATTCTACAATTCCTCCAGTGGGGAGGGTTCGTCTACACCGTGGTGACGAAAGGTTTGTAACTCCCAGGTGTCTCTGAATTTCAGAATGCTGACTCTATATCCGACTGGAAGGGATCATGATTCTACGTGTCGCGGCCATGTTCAAACACCCTAAGAGGTCGACTTACATCCTGTCGTTCCTGTATCTGCTGATCGTCATTGAGACATTTGTCGTTAAATTTCTCTATGAAGGTCCTCAGAGTGGCCTCATCAGTAAGTGTGCCAGCACGTGTTGGTGTCTGCTTTATACTGACTTGGCCCCCACCCAGTCTCAAACATTACTCTGGCCGACGTTACCCTCTGCGATTTTCAGCTAAGGAGAAGCGTGATTTTTCTCCTATATGGCGACATACCAGGGCTCGTATTTGACCTTCTTGTCCTGGTTCTTTCGCTTTATCGCTTTGTTGCACATTCCTTGGAAACCAGAAGGATGCTTGGAAGGGCCAATGTCAACGTTTACATGCGGCTGCTGTTTGAGCACAGTGTTCTCTATTTTTTATTGTGAGCCTAGCTGTCTGCTGAACATCGCTTCACTCACAAGTACTCATGATGGCTACAGTAATGTTTTGGTCAGTGAGGGGCTCATGTATGGGATGGTAGCCCCCCCGACTTCCGCGTCCGAGTGGGTGAGTAGACTCCACTGTGTGGTTCGCCTACCGTCAGTGAAACCCTGTCGTCTTTTTAGATGACGTACGGCACGTTTGTTTTCGGATATTGTTCCGTTGTTCCCTACGTGCTCTATCCTCGGCTTGTCCTCAGCTTCAAGGGCCACCGCTCGCAATCAGATGGATTGTACACGGGTGGCAATGCTCCTCAACATTCGTATTCGTACCCGGCACCGTATGGTGGTCCAGGCAGCAGGGTGTACGAATTAATGGATTTGAATTCTCTTGGTCGACTCTCCCGGAGCACCCAGTGGTCACAGAGAGAAGGGCCGGAGCTGGTAAAGCTGCCGGAACTTGTTCACTATTGAGGTGCCTAGTGTCTCCTTTCCACGCCATTATCTTCATTTCATGTTGTATCGGGGGATTTGTTTTCGCTGAAACGGCTTCCGTATCTTCGTTGTTCCTTCATAACTAACTGACTGTATGTACACCTTTTTTGGGCTCCGCTCACCAGTAGTAATCTATATGAACATTTCTTGAACCCGGTGGCAGGGCCTCTCTTCATGAATTGTTCGTATACCCTCTTTCCGACCACGACGGGGTGGTACCTTGCTTCAATTAATGATGTGCTGAGGCCAGCCTTCGAAGGGCTTACAGTCAATAGCGTGGTGGGGGATATCGTTTGTCTGCTTGAAAGGGTGGAAGCTCTCTTGCGAAAATGCCATCTCCATACACCTGATCTAATGGCCGTTTGAACCGTAGATTCGAAGTGAAGCTCAGATGTCCCATCATGCTTCATGCTTCATACATGACATTTAGGATAGGATACCATAAATATCACTAGCCATGGTATATCGCTGGGTTAGCCTCAGTCCCAGTGTTACTATCTTGTTACATCTAGCAGTCTCTCAATCTCAGAGGCCGAATATCTACTCAGTTGGCAACCCAAGTGCGGCAACTTTGTCCTTTTCCTGTTCCCATACGGGACGAGCAAGGCGGAACCCATTGCCCACGCGCGCATAGGTGACATCGCCCATCCTCGAAAGTGGTCTGAACAATGTCATATCGACTACGCCCTTTTCTGTGAGCATATCGTTGCGGATGTGTATGTATTTGACATAGCCCAGCAGCATCGTGGATGTTGCCTTTCCGGTTACAGGATCAATGAGGTCAATAGCTTCGAATAGCTGTTCAGTTGCACTGAATGAGCGACGTCTCGATGGGTTAAAAAAAGTGTCATACTTCGCATTCCATGCTAAAAGCACTTTCTTTGACTCGGGCAGGCTTCACGTGGATCTGAGGCGAGAAGAAATCAATAAAAATACAGGCGCTGGAAACAACAACCCGCTTACGCTTGGCGCCTTGGTTAAACCACTGAGCGACCATTCGCTGACGGACTCGGGGGCATCGATGGAGGTAATATTGGCCTGCTCCACCCACGGTTCGCTAATGATGTTGACCGTGAATTGCTTGGTTGCCCTGACGTTATTGGTGGTGTCGTGAACGCGTACGGGACCATTGAGGCACGTGATGTTCACCATGGGAGGGACGAAATTTATCTTCACGGGGGTGAGGGGTTACTGCTAGGTGGTTTTACAGTGTCAAAGCAACATACCATATTGAACCAACTATGTCGTACATCGTCAACATCACACCATTGTCATGGAACAGATAAACCTACCTAAATGGAGCGATGTTCTCGATTCCCGTTTCCGATACTGAGGAGACGAATGCAATTGGGCGCGGTACGATGCCGCTTATCATGAGTTGATAAAGCCGCCTACAGTTTGGGTTAGTGATTATGGTGATCAAAGACCAGGATGAAGAATTACATCGGCTCCTCCTTTGCCGTTTCGACCACTGTCCAGCCTTTCTTCTCGCCTTGCATCCACTCATTTCCATCGGTAGTCGAATGAATGCCTTGGCCAATGCCCCACCCAGGGTTCGGAGGTTGAGTGAATTTGGGCCTGTAAGATGTATCAAAAGGTGGGAGTTCAGCGGACATGTCGTACACGAGTTGAAACTGTGATGGTCGGCGGGATGTTTATTACCTTGCTTGGCAAGGTTTCTCTCGCCCTCGTAAATCGTCAGAATGTCCAACCCTTCTCAGCCTACCACTGGCTGCCAGCAAAACTTAGTCCGGTTACCTCCGTAAACGTATCTGCCGAACTCCTGCCAACAGAAACTCGGGGAGCGCCGGCCAGAAACCTTGCTTGACGACACGTCACACGAGCAGAATGAGAAAGAGCTGGTAGCATCGAAACTAATGTCATTGGGAAGGAAGGTAGGCTAGGAGTGGTATGCAAGCAAGAGACCGATAATGGTTGAACGTCACGTGAACGGCCCGCATCAACAAAGGAAAAACAAACGTCCCGGGCCGGTCACGGTATCATCCAACTTGGTCGTTGAATCGCTGCTTGCCAAATGATTGAACCCTGCCTAAACTTCAAGTTGCGACACAATCCCCGACAACACTGGCAGGACATGACGGTAGTGCGTAAGTATTTCAAGTCTGCGTCTTGCCAAGGGCTAGACTGAGGGACTGATTCAGAGGAGACAAGTTGAGTTTGGGTTATGATTCAAACATGACGGTGAGTGAAAGGAGATGCGCTGACAACTTCAAGTTAATGGGAACCAGACCAGGAACGTGAGGACTCGGACTCAAGACAAGAAGAAAAACCAGGGCCGCATGCGCTTCTCGGCGTGGTCAGAATCGAGTATACGTACTTACTAGCTTGGGCAGGTACTAGGTAGCGGCAGCTACTTGCTGCCAACCGAGGAGGCATATTTACGGTCGGCGTCAAATTTCAACGCCGCAAACGGCCGCTCATTTTTATTACGATGTCTATCAGAAGCGGCCATGCCAACGTTTTAGTGACGCCCGTCTTTACTAGTCGATGCCGGAAGGCCTAAGTATAGGAGAACTCGATATCATTTGAGTCGAACTAGGTCATTGGCTTGGCGGTGGTCATCCTTTCCACCAAAGGCAGATCCGCCGAAATTGGCAGAAAGTCCCCTAACAATATATACGGGCCAGGAGGTCGAGCAGCAGCCCCTCTTCTCGTGAAGAGATTCTTCCGTGACGACTTCGCTTCTACTCAGCGTTGAAACGTTCGACATGAACGTACTACACAAACTTCCTAACATCCTTTCTGGCAATAAATCAGACCGTCAACGCGGTGCCCAGCTCAACCTTTCAAACAAAGATGAAATGAACGTGCATGGTGAGATCCAATGAAACATATCACCTATTAACGGCACGGTCGAGAGCTCACAACTTCGATTTGTAGCAGGCCTGAGCTCGGCCACCGATTTAGGTGTGTCGGGTCTTTTTGATCAGGTGGAGATGGATAACTCAGATGGGTTCGAAGACATATCCACCTTAGTTGACGTTGGACCGGTGTGGGATGCGTCTGTCGGGGCCCAACCCTCGGGAAGCGGTCTCCGCAATGACGGCATGGACACCAGTGACGACGAGGCGTCGCACACTGAGTGTCAAACCATGACCACAGAGGCACCAGATGCCGAGATCGAACAAGTAGGTCGAATCAGATTACTTCTTTCACAGATACTCATAGGCACATAAAGGTGGATGCGGACATAGCAATGGCGTCTTCTACTTCCCAAGACAGGTTTGATCTGGCTCTCTCTATCGGCGGGATGTACAGGATCCTAGACTTGATCAACGAACAGGGCACTGGTGGCCTGGGTAACTACCCAGATAAACATCAGTCATGTGCCGACACTGACTTGTTGTATTTAGTCGAAAAAGTTATCATTGCCCAAAATTCCCTTGGGGACTTTGTGAACGCTATGTGCCCTGGCGCGTATGCTTCCATGACGAAGCTCAATTTCAAGTCCCTCGATCAGTACATCGTGAAACCTATCGGAATCTATGGAAGCAAGGAAGAGATCGTTAGATTCCTGCGTTGCATAGGCCGCATAGATGACAGTCTGTGAGCATTTACTCACCATTCCAGGCATGTTTTCGTTATCGACTCACCTTATAAATTCATTCAGGGCGCAAGAACTTTTGCAGAGTACCAGTAACCCAACCTCACTCAAGCCGAGAATGCGCTCTGGGTTGTATGTCCTACGGCACCTGCGAAGACCAGGAGACGAAGAGCTCTTTGTCATCTATTGGCCTGAAGACACCACCTGGGATAACTCAGCTTCGTCCAATATTTTTCGAAACCGGATGACATTTATGAGGTACTCGGAGTAACTATCGACAAACCATCATCTTGATCTGGTCCCTAGGTATCTCACGAAGATGTGCGACCAGCTGATGGCCTTGATATCTCCTGAACATGCGAGGACGATGATATGGAGCACAGATCAAGACGAGTATATGGCGCAAGACGAGGACGGTTATAGCCGACTGGTGACCTTTGAAGTGTCAAAGACCAATGAGCAAGAGGAGTCGGTGGTAACCCGTCCAGGATTTAATGTAAAGCTATAATGACACGCCTTAATGATCTTCGCACTTACTTTTGGGCCCGGTACAGGTGCCCTCGAGGTTTATCACAATGCCTAAGGTCTCTGTGGACTGTCCGTTGGATACTTCGCTATTCGAGCCCCAGCTATTGTTTGGTGAGACGACACAGGGCTTTCTAACACTTCAGTACCAGGCTGCGACTACCGCAGTAGAGCCAATTGACATTACCTGTAACGGCCCACGCTTCAGGGATTTTTTGTCAGTTTCTTGATGCATTTAGCACGTCGACGAAGTTTAACACTCTTTTAGGAAAAGCGCGGATATCCAAATCAACGAATCTTTGGATGAGCGTGGGCTCAACATTCTTCTTGAATCAGAGCTGCAGACGCGCTATCCCGACTACTGCCGAAAGTACAAGAGTGAAGTAGAAGCCATCATGAGCAGAGCGGATGCTGAGATAGAAATGGCCAAGGTCCTCGATAGAATCCAAGAGGGTCGTGGATCCATCTCAAACGTCATGCGTGGTGAAGTCGTCAAAATGATCCTCGAGAAATTCCCGTTCGTGCCAGTTCACTGACTGTTAGGAACTCACGTCACTGACCAAGATGTCCTAGCAGAACCTTAAGGACGGAGGACCTTGAATCAGGTCAAAACAGAGAGAATGGAGAAGACATCGGTACCGAACTCAGTGAGTTCCGAGTCCCGACGGGGGGCGTTTCTTTAGCCTGTGAATTGATGCTAACTTCGACCCCCAAGGCGTCCCTGCGGATTTATTTGCTTTGTATCCTGACCTTCAAGAGGAGATAACAAAAATCGGGACCAGAGCCATCGTTATCGGCGGAGCCGATTTCAAGAGATGCAAAAAGAGGATATGCTTCATCTATGGACTATGGAACCAGATGCAAGGCTGGGACGAGGACTACCGGGATCAGGTCATCGATACCGCGTCCAACCCTGACCTTAAAGTTGCAAAGCAGGACTTGAGAGCTCAATGCAAGACGGATGGGGATGGCGTGTTTAGGTCGTTCGTGAAGAAAGGCAAATCGTTGTTGGGCACTTCCGATCACACCCTCGTTGAATCGATGATCAGGGATGCGGAGAAGTCGCCGTTTCATGGTGACGCGGAGTTCGTTGCGAACCTGGATGGTATCCTAGGTCGGCTACCATCACTGGAAGAGCTCGTTCGCGAGGCGAAGAGGGCTTTGCACGAACAACTTCTAAAGATCATTTCCGTGCGCTGCAAGAAGCTGACGAACATTGCCTTGCAGCTTCAGCAGAGTAAGTGTGCGGCGCAAATCAAGATCGAAGTGGAAATAGGTCAGAAGGAAGCGCTAAGCGATTTACGGGGAGGATTCATTTGTGCGCTTAATGCGTCGTCGCACAAATATTGATCCTCGTACGTCTGCTAGATACGTCTGTTGCTGAGCTGACTGGCGGGATCTCTAAGCCAACGCTTGCTGATCATTGACTCTGTCGAAGACGCTCCTCAGAGGTGCTACCGCAGTCCCCCTCGTATGCATCACATGGCCTTCTGCTTCGTCTCCTGTCTACTGATCCACTGTCCTAGATTTTAGCCTTAGCGGTACCATGAACCTCCGGAAGGAACAACTCCAACGATACACAATCTACGTCATGGGTTTGAATAGACATGATCGCCATGAGCTCCAACTCAACCCGAATTTCATTCCTACTCCGCGATTCCATCGAACATACACGTTCCATCTATCACCGGATTTCGTAATCTCGTAAGTTCCATGCATCATTTCCATTCTTTTCCCTGTAGTAAAAGCTGCTGCAGGCGGGCTCAGTTGCTCGAGGGTGAAAAGATACTCTTGGCCATCACTGACCGCCAGGGAAACTTGCACATATATTATGAGAGCCTCACGAGTATCGACGCTGCCCTGTCGCGAGGGAATGGAAAACAATTGCACAGGGACAAAATTGATCAGAACTTCCTTCTGGCTTTTGACGAATCAAAGCGAATGCTTTGTGTCGTTGCGACGTCCAATTTGGTAGGGATCTAGGTTATCATATCTGACGGTGTGCTAACATCTATCAAGCTTCAACTGCACATATTTGTGTACGATGACGGACGCAAGTCTATGCAAGCTCGAGGAACAGCGATACCGTTGAGCAAGTGGTATCAGGAGGGAGTCTACCCCTGCCATGCTTGTTTTATATGCGGTAGTGAAGAGCTCTTGCTCGTTGATACGCAAGCACACGCGCGAGTTTTCTCCTTGGTGACTTTGCAGTTTAGGTTTGTAATTCTTATTTCCCAATGAAGCTGCCTGTCTCACCCGTTGCCAAAGACCAGCCGAGCTAGATTTGAAGCAAATCCCTGTGTCGGTATACTCGTCCCCAGATGCTTCGGGCCTCATTGTATCCCATCAACGTTCCTCAGGGTTACACCTCACAGCTTACCATTGGTCTACCTTCGGTACGACGGATGACGTTCCTCTGGATGCTCCACGACTTCAAGTAGATGACTCCCTATGTCTCACATCGTTGACGAACAGAAAGGCGGTACATCTAGTGAAATTAGATATCGCCGGTCAACGATGCGACTCCGTTGCACTGGACATCACGCGCAAAGCGACCGAGTTTATGTTCAAGGAGAAGCGCGCTCGGACGTCCACAATCGGCGCTACCAATGTTTCCGTTCACAATTCCCTCATCGATTGTCATGCCGACGTATGGGCGCGATTTCCTGTTGTGCCCGCTGTCGGTCTGGAGACTATAACGTCTGGAAGCCTGAGGAATAGCAGATCAATCGTCTTTGTCACTGATCGTGATCATTGTCGCTACTCGCCTCATTTCTCGGACCTTATTGCGACGTTCGAACGCACGACGAAGAAACCGGGTGGTGACGTTCTGAGGAAGATTTCGATCACCGGTGTTACGTTTTCAACATTATCGAATAATCTGCAAAACAATGCAGAGTGGAATACCTCGCAGTTCCTCGCAGGAGAATGGGTTGCGAATTTTCTTTGTCTTATTCCGATTCAGATTGCGATAACGAAGGAAAACCGCTTCGTACCGCTCAAGGACGGGGTCTATTCCACTGATCTTGAAAGATCGTTACTTGGTGCAGACGTCAATCGGATCGTTGATTCACTCTCTTTCGGATGGTATGAATCGATCTTCCAATCGTACATGGCAACCAAGGTAAGTTTCATGCCGTATCTTCGGATCCCTTCTAATTAAATCACTGCCAAAAGCCGGTGAAAGTGGTTTCTTCGATGGGAGAACAGTCGGTGGGCAAGAGCTTTGCGCTTAACCACCTTGTGGATACGTCATTTGCTGGCTCTGCGATGCGTACGACGGAAGGGGTATGGATGTCTGTCACCCCTACCCAAGATGTTCTCATCGTAGCGTTGGACTTTGAAGGTATGTCGTCCAACCATCCATATTGCTGCTCCGCTACCATTCAATCCGTCTTCAGGCGTGCACAGCATAGAGCGCTCTGCGCAGGAAGATACGTTATTAGTCCTGTTCAATACTGCGATATCGAACCTGGTATGTTGGTGATAGCTACGCATTTCGCTGCTAAAAATCGACTCAGGTTCTCTTCCGCAATAACTTCGCACTCAGTCGAGACATCACAGGGCTTTTCCAGTCCTTCCAATCAAGCTCGACCGTACTGGATCCAGGCGACAACCCGGTCCTCTTCAATTCTACGCTGATGATCATCATCAAAGTGCGTTGAATTTTCTCCCGGAGCTTGTATAAGTACCCAACGAATTCTATCGTCAGGATGTCGTCGACTCAGATACCAGGGAGATCATTCGAGAGTGCGTTAACAACTGTTATCTTTTGTGCTGTTTCTCACGACAAGGTTCTAGGTTCCAGCTAAAGTTCCAAAAGATTGTTGAGGACGAGCAAGGATTCAATTTCATAACTCGTCTTCACAGGGGACAACTTGGCATGCTCCCTTGGTTCGTGACGTTTCATGTCTCGCGCATATATGATGCTGACTGCTTACCAGGCCCGTTATTGAATCAAGAGAGTTCTACAAACAATTTTCGGTCATTAAGAACAGGCTTGGTCGCCAGCCGGTGGCTCACAATGCTGCCGGAGAGTTTCTTCACTTGATGAAGACGCTGATGGCAAAGTTAAAAGTGAGTTTTTGGTCCAGTGAACGCATTAGACGTTCGTTGAGTAATCCCACAGGCCAACGATTGGGGGGCTTTATCGCGTACGGTTTCATACCCTCCGACTTTTAATGTCTCTGACGCAAACTTTTTCAGAGACGATGGCGTCACATCGGGCTCAGCTCCTTTTGAGCCTTCTGCCGAACGCTCTGGAGTACGGTCTCCAAGAAACGGAACCTGAGATCGAGCCACTGAAGGTTCTTATTTTGCCTCTTGATGACGACAAGACGGGCCTCACCTGCCACCGCAGAATTTGGACACCGACGAAACCATCAGAGTACTACTTGATACTGATTATCAATTCTTCTTGGCCACAGGTCACACTCATGATGCTCGCGAAAACGCGCTGTCTGTTCTTCGCCAAACTTGGATGTTAGCATCGTCTCGTCAACGTGTGCCTGATCCGGAGTGGATCGCCGGCCTATCGCAGCATCTAGAGACCATCGTCAGCATGCAGATTGAACATGTGCGCGAGTGGCTTGCTACCAACATGTCTCGCTTCCAAGCAGGTCATGCCAGCATCGAGGATCTGAACAGGACATTTGAAAACGCGACGGTGGACCTGAAGTCAAACGCCACGCTGTGCAAGCTGCAGTGCAGCTCCTGCCAGCTCCTATGTGTTAAAGGTCGGTTCCATCAAGGTCAACATGAATGTCAAACGGACCACTCTTGTATTTTCGAATGCGAGTTCTGTTTCAATAGTCCCACGTGCAAGGGATGCACCATGTCGTGAGTGACAGAGTTCAGTAACGATGACATATGACCTCATGGATCGTATCATGCAGCGCTGGACACCCCGGAAAGCATATGTAAGTATTCTGCACCTTGCTTTCCTGGTTTACCCTCATAGACGATCCTAGCTGTGTGGTTGACGTCCATTTGTGTGGTCAGCCGTGTAGCATGCTCGGGAAGAGCGGCTGCTTGGAGCAGTGCATCAAGGTGTGTTGTTCTTGGAAATCACGATGCGTTATCTCAACTCAAAACGACCGCGACGCAAGGTCATGGGTCACCCAGATGGTGACCACAAGTGTGCAGCTACAACGCATGCATGCGGGGAGGTCAGTGCATATCCTGGCGGAAATTACAGGTCCATTAGAGCTCATCTTGAAATAGCCGTGTGATCTAACTGACATCTGTTTGGCGGACGGCAAACGTTATTCATGTCCAGAGAAGTGTCATATCGCTAGGTGGGTAGACGAGAAGTGTATCCTGTATCCTCAACTGCGGCTTGCCTGATGCGTTGGACAGTGACGTCGAGCATGACCAACACCGTTGTGACGCTCGCCTTTGCTCTATCGCCTGTCAGCTTTGCAAGCGACTCTGTTCGAATGCTGATCATATGCATGGCTTGCAACCCGGAGCGACTCATCTTTGCGGGTCAGTCTCCAAAATATGATGTATGAATGAATTGTGGTAGCTCACGCTCGTGTCTGGGCAGGCAACCTCATTCTTGCGAAGCTGTCTGTTCTGCACGCGGAATCTGCGAAATAGACACTGCACCACACTCTATTGAAGCCACATTTACTGGGAAACATGAGACATTCCAATACACCAAGGTACTGTGTCTTGATCCACCCGACCCAATACGAGCTTAATATTGGACATTGCCTAGTTTTCCCAAGGTACGTGACGATTGGTGCTACATATGAGCTGCTTGACGACTTGTATCGCTTGCCAGTATCGAAACGCTTGAAATGCATAAAGGTAATTCCCCCGACGGAACCCAACACGCCGGGTCCCACAATCACAGTCTCAACCCCAAAGTCGTCCATTTTTGTGAGGTTAGGTGAGTTCAATGCAGGCCAAGAAGTTGAAATTGGCTAGTTCACTCAGATATTTTCAGATGCGACTACTGTGGTTACTTTTGCACATTACCGCTTGGTACGTGCCATGACCCTTTGTTGGCCGTTCCCAGTTCACGAGCCATTCCGTTTAGGCCATGCTCAACAGGAACACGAGACCCGCCACGGGTCCATGTCACAAACTCGCTGGACCATCGATGGACCTGAGGACGCGAGTTTGGAGATCGAAGGACGCCGCTTCTCGTCCAGTGATGAAGGTGCACCTATGATGTGCAATCTTGTCTGCCAAGCGATGGGTAGACATGTCCATATCAGTAATTGCCGTGCCGATGACCCAGTTGCTTGCGACGGGAACGACCAAATCCTGCATATCCACAATAGATTGCACCCCAACCCTGACGAACCAAAGGATTTTGTGACTCACAGCCTGTTTTGGCAGAGGACTGGTAGGGTGTTCGTGTCGACTCGCTGTCATCAATTTGATTTGTTGGTCCAGGATTCAAGGATCCTTATTCGAGAGAGGAACAGGCAAATTTTGAGAAGTGGTGAGTTGAATGTTAACGAATTCCTTCTGGTGCTCATCGCGTCACAGTGATTCGATGTGCAATGGTAAGGCTTTGAGTCTGGGAAGGCAAATACAAGCTGAACAAGGATGTGTAACGAAGGGCCTGAACATTCTGCAGCAGCTGGGAACCCTGGCCAACCTTCCTACTGCACATTGCCGATCTTTCATCCGCCCCGCAACCATGCGGGACCGGCCCCTGACAGGGGTTATGTGTCCCATGATGGACATCTATTTTCTTGTAGGAACCCAGTTGTCATGCGGCAAGCGTTTCATGTGTGGGTCTTCTTCCTGTCGCCCCCTGTGATTACTTTACTTAACATTCACCACTGTGACAGTATTTTTGTCATTGGCAAGTATGTCCGCTCTACGATACTTCAGACCAGCGACTGATCACATGTCCTTGCGATAGGTCGGATTCGATGGCCGGACAGGACAGGCGCCCACTCCATAACACGCCCGCATCGGCGAGAATTGCTCCTCACTCCAACAATAGGTTTGGTGCTGTGCTATCGTCATTGTACAGTTTCTGGCTTGCCAGGGATGCTGCCACGAATGCCGGTGCACGCGGCGCCCGTAGAGACATCTACAGTGTGATGTTGTTCGACGGCCAGGCCACACAAGTAGTGCATAACGATCTAAGAAGTAGCGCAGATCAACTCTTGGACACTCTCCTACGTTACACTCCCTCGGGCGAGACTAACTTCACGTCAGCGATTCAGACAGCACAAGATGTTATGCAGCGTGGCTGGAGTACCGAAAGGTTAGTTAGTGTCGCGAGAGTTGGAAATGCTGGGCTCACCGACGGTCAAGGACTCCCGTGATCATCTTCCTCTCCGATGGCGAATGCCATATCCAAGACCAAATTGTTAAAGCCCTTTGTAGGTTGGCGATACAGCAGAGGTATTATCTCCACTCGATATTGAGTTACCATCGTGTACTCATCAGCGAATTATATAGGAAGCCGCTGTCGTTCCATGCAGTATCTTTTGGCCAAGACAGTCAATCGTCCACTTTACGGCGCATGTCACAGATTGCCCTTGCAGCGCAGCGCAGAGCACCGCGTGACCCGCTGTTATCTGCTGAAGAAACTGTCCAGTCGTCGTATAGCGAGGCTCTTGATACGGTGAGTAAGAGCGATGTGTAAATGCGCCGTGCTATCTGATATGGGTTTCGACCACGTTGTGCAGGTCCAGCTCGCAGAAACGTTCCTCGGAATAGCGCAGTCCCTCAGCAAGCCGAGAGGGTCTTTGATGATTTGATCCATACTTGGTGCTGTGCCACAGTAGAAATCTGGACCCAGGAACCCGGGGAAAAGTTGACGTGACTCAGAATTCTGCGTGCTACCTTGTGAAGATCGTGTAAACATGTAACATTATTGATCGATATTGATTAGTCTCATTTCAGAGTTTGATGCGTTTCCCCCCTTGTGCATCCCGAAGCCTGAGGTTTCGAGCAGCTCAGCTTACGTTGTCCCTCCTCCACTTTACACAGACATTAATGAACGACAGCTGTACTGACCGGGGGAGTGATCAAATCACGTCGGGTGTGCTGGAAGGCCTACTCCTTCTCTTTGACCGGGTCACAATTTGACGTAGTATTGGCCCGGAAGAAACCCGACTTAGACGACAAGGGTTGGATCTCGGAGTCCATCGTACAGAAACGTAGTCTCTAGGCTAGTGAGCGATATTGCGTCCGTCACGTCCCCTTGTCCGTTCTAGGCGCACCGTGACGGACCTACGTGCGTGTCGTCCGTCTCGGATGCCCCTCGAGGACGCTTTTTGATGGTCCTAGCTCAGTGCCAGTTGTGGACAGTAGCCGTGGTGGGGCCTACCTCAACCGGTTGGACCACACGAGACGCACATGCACAGCCTGGCCTCTTCACAGCGCTGCCCTCGGCGCCTCCTTGTGTCGACGCATTGCCTTTCACACCGTCATACCCCACAAGGCTCGAGTTGCATATTCGGCAACGACAGTCGACTTTTTGTAGGGGTGGGTAGAAACCATTTGGGGAATTATGGGGGTGCTGTGGGCTCCAGAAACCTCCATCGGAAAACCTTGGGAACTCAATAACACGGGGTAACTTCCAGTATCGCAAACGCCACGAGCCAGAATGTTCAGGTATCTTTTGAAAGTAGTGAAAATATGACACAGCTACACCAAGACACCGAGCGAAAACCCTTCATTGTTCATTCCTCTTTCGTGCTTTGCTCTCTAAACTGCTTGGCCCACTGAGATGCGCAGTAAGTACGGCAGCACAAGATAGGTACTAGTAATTTAACTCACCATCATGGAAGGTATTGGGCGATCAGGGAGAATTTGTCTCGTCTATTCAAAGGCCCCGCTCATGAACACCAAATGTCGAAATATAAGATGGACCAGTTACCTCTCGTTCTGCGCTCACGTTCCATACACCGTACGCAATTGCGAGTATTCCAATCATGGTAATGGTCGTGTTGCTTGCCCAGTTTGAAGGTCGGGTCCACCAACCACCTGTTGTGTTCACCGTTTACTTTTCTGATCGCGGAGAGATGCGGCTTAGTTGCGGACACACCTGCAGGGGACCATACGTGTTTTGGATACGGGTAACGAGCTCCACCTCCCTGCGTGTGTGGGTGAGTGGTGTTAGCCAGACAGCGTTGGACGAGTGCGTACCATAGTGATGATATGTTCTAGTAGGGAATTCCGATGGTCTAGTACCAGTAGAATGGAAGAAGGAAACCCTAACCTTAGACGCTTGTTGACATCGCACAGCCATCAGTGGCAACTTTAAATCAGCTTCCAATAATTTAGTCTCGTTCCCGACGTTGACTGCCACCTGACGTCTGAGTTTTAAGTCGGAGGCAAAATACATGTAAGGTTCAGTTGTGCGTTCGTGTTTTCGTTCGTTTTTTTTGCCTCCGACTTGAAGCTCCTTAATAGGGATCTGGAACCGAGATTACCAATAATCGTGACTTCCAGACCAACTCGCAAAACTATCATTGATAAAGGATAGAAACGCCCCCCACGATGCCACATTCATCACCCGAATCCACTACGGTTGGTGCAATAGTTGATACCACTCCCTGTTCAATACACGCTTCCGGCCATACAGGCGACCCGACTTATAGCAGAACAGCCGTTTTACGAGACCACTGTATCCCTATCGTATCGCTCAGTTACTTTCAGCCAGCCATTTTACTTCTGCCATCCGGATCACCGCCGCCTCCATTCGATCTGCCCTGATCGCCGGCCGCTTTCCCAGTTGACCCAAGAGAGAAGAAGCTGTATTTGAAGGCCTTCAACCAGTATTTACTCCAATCATCGAGGAGGCCGGAAAACTACTCAGAGATCTCCAACTGTCGCAGAAGTTGATCTGGAGTCTTCATCATACCATGCGCAACGAGCCCTGCCGTCGGTCTACATTTGGCGCATCGAAGACATCGAAGTACGCTTATGGTTCACGGGCCGGTCGGGGTCTGTGGTCTCAGGGGCGTTCGATTTCGTGACGGTTCGTACTGTTGTTTTACTGGTGATTCAGGGGTTGTTAAATACATCCATCAAGGACCCCGAGGAGCTTATTCACCTGGTTTGTGCGCTGGCTTTCGCCGCCGACGAGGACTTAGGTTGGAATCCTACTATACAACGAGTGTTCGTTGAAGGTGAAACTCGCTACGACATTACTTTCCAAGAGCAGGAAGATTCCCCCGCCGTGTATCGAGCCGTCGCCATCATCTCAGACTTTGGAGCCGATGCAATGACTAACAGGAGCACGCGAGTCTTCCGAGAGGCCTATCTCAAATCCTGCCAGGGGGAATCTGTTTCTGGGCCAGTCAAGCACATTTCAATCAAGGGTGCTTGGAAAGACGCGGATTGAGAGCGGGAGGATCAGATACTTCACAGTGTTCTCAACGACATGAGAAGGACCGAAGATGATGATGAAGCAGAGTAGGCGAAAAATTATTTTTCTGACCGTTCTTCGGGCGGAGGACGTCAGTCTTAACAAGTACGCAGACGATGCCCTGCACCTGCTGCGTAGTGACACTATCTCAGAAGTCTGCGTGCCATGAGACAGTGACCCAAGTCGACGCTCGTACGTGCCTAGCGTGGGCAACATGCCTGCATTAAGACCCTTCCGCAGGGCCATTCCTGCGCCAAGCTGGGACGATTCAGCACAAATTGCATTTCCGCGTTCTCTTCGACCAAGTTTGCCAGTCAATCTTCGAATCGAACAGCTTTCGTGACGTCTGGCAAACCCTCCTCCATGCTGTGGCAGGTTTGTCACTCGCTCGTTGTGCCTGATATATTTCTA
>KN819399.1:114011-129154 GCA_000827475.1 Paxillus involutus ATCC 200175
ACGCCGTGCCATCGACGCAAGGCATCAACAGCCGGGCATGCACCGCAAGCGCGGCCACCCCAGCGGTATCGACGCGCTGTCTTCTTCCTTAGTGGAGATGAGTGAAATGCCTAATGTTAGACTAGCAGCTGAGTCCTAGACGTTCCTATCTTCCACAGGTCACGGTCAGCGGTTCGTTAAAACAACAACACAAAACTAACAAAACTAAGGCTCCTTAGACGCAGTCTACAGCCTACTAACTTTGTTCCTTTGACTGGCTTAGCATTGACTATCGAACTGCTTGACCTATAGCACTCTCTGGCTAATATTGGGTCACTGAGCAGCTAGTACTAGCAATTACAGTGCTTAGGTGTTATGAAGCGCTTAGTAGCTTAGTTCAGGTCGATTAGGACTGGCAGGGACTAACAGTATAGAACCCTAGCTTAGTTCTTAGTCGCACTTAGAGGGGGACTTGCGAAGTCACACTCAGACAGGGATAATTTATTGTATAACTGGGGATTATTATATTTTCAACTGCCAAATTGGTACCCTTTATATATTACTTGGAGGTGGCTATGCAGCCTAATCCGGTCAGGGGTATAATTTGGCTATATCTAGCTATGTACCTTGATAAAACCATTTAAAGGTGCTCTGGTACCTTCATAATACTACTTAGAGGTGTGCCGTGTGGTACTGGGGCGGGCTGTGCTTCCTCATAGGACAGTGCCAAGCCTTTGCTGAGTAATGCTGAGCAGGTTGAGTCAGTGTGAGTCAGAGTGAGTCAGAGTGAGTCAGATAGTGACAGGTGGCTGTTCGGCAGCTGTCAGCTGTCAGAACTGTCATTCTGGACAGGCACTGCTGTCCCTGGCAGGCACATCTGTCAGATGTCAGGTCCCTGTGGCTGTGAAGGGCCTGTCAATGTTGACATTATGTTTAAGTAAGCCTCAAGACTATATATGGAAGGGTAAAATATTAAAATGCTAGATAAGTGACATTGTCGGGTAGTAACTCAATAGGAGGTCCTAAATAACCAAGAAAAATATGGTTATGTGTGTAATGACGATCTCTTTCCAGTGGTGAAGGTTATAGAGCTGGAAAGTCACATACTAAGAAGTTATAAGGGAAATACATCCTACGCTCTTGGTGTTTCCGCTTTAAGTGACGGTTTGCTCTGGGGTATATGCGTATGGGATGTACTAATATGTGGTACAAGTTGTAGGTATAGCACATTGCATGCTATGGAGTCATGATGAAAATACACTGTATGCTCCTGGTGTTTCCGCTTGGAGGGATTCTCTGCTCTGGTGTACAAGCATATAGGGTGGTACTAGTGTATCATGACCATACATGAACACAGTTCTGTGTATGTCAACGCAAGCTGCTCGTGCATAATGCATCGCTATGGAGGATAGAATCGGGCAAGACTTGGTTCCCTGCTGGCCAAATACTTGCTGACGACATATATTTCTCACAATCCATGGGCTTTCGGCTCCCAACTGTATGCACTATGAGGTGTTGTCGAGACTTTCCCCCACCGCATCTGCATCCCTGCAGGAGAGGTTCAGCACTTGCAGTGTCTACTTACTTCCTTATGCGTCGGTGAGTAGAGAAACAAAAAGCAACAGACATATCTGACTGCCAACAGAATCGTTGTTCATGATGGAATCTACAGCATCATCCATTTTTGGATCTCGAGAAAGTTTGGTGGAGATGACAAACATGTTGAAGGACGTAGCTGAGTGTCCTGGCTTCCAATACTGGACGTGTAGTTGATCGGAATTCCAGAGTGTTTTGTCACAGACTCGCAATCTTGCTTCATGATGGAACCTGCTGTCTTCTCTTATGGTACATGAAGGACCTACCTTCCTCAACATAATTAACTTTCTCCACGTCAGCAAGGATTCTCTTCATACTGAGTACACTGTATATCACAGGCATCAAATGTATTGTGCTAATTTCTGCAGATCATAACCAGTTTCTCCACTATTACGGCCAGCCGGAAGTGCACCTTGTTCGTTCCTATTCTATATTGCCACATCAGCATCCAAAGCCATATGGTATTTTCTGGCTCATTTCTGTGGCTGCTTTGTTGGGCTTCCCGATCTTCGAATTTGGTCGCTTAAATTGTGTTTGTGTCAATGGGATTGTGAGCCCCATTGACATTGCAGTGTATATCAACAAGACTAATCCCAATGTCAAATTTCAAATGGGACTGGTGAGTGCTTTAAGTTGTGGGTTTCACTGGACAATGAACATTTGCACGTAGGCTACTGTCATTCTTGCTGTAGATAGTGGCATCCTGGGCATTGTAGCAACCAACTTTCAAAGCATCCCGCTTGCAATGTGTCGCGGGTCATTCATTGCCTGCATCACATGTATCATCACAGGACTCATTACCGGCCATCTTGGAGAGCAACTCAAGTCGCCTTCGATGTTTACCGTCCGTGTCCCTATTCAGTGCCAAGGTTAGATTACTAACCTTACCTGACAGGCTGGTACTCTCAACAATCACATTCACCTATACACTGCAGCCTTTTCCATGCCTATGTCACTTTGCGTCATGGGGTTAGTATTCACAAGCCAGATGTCATGTTGTGCTAACGTCTACCTCTAGTCTCAGTCTCTCACTCATAAAATTCTTCCTCGGTGGTGGAGATCCACTGACTAGCCCTTGGGCATCCTTAATTGTATGCAGTTCAATAGCTGCATTATTGGTTCTGGAAATCACGGTACTGCTCATGATATACTCTGGATGACTTGCTGAATCTCCTCATCGGAATTCATTTGGAGCTGTGTAATCTGGTATTTGGAGCCCACTTTCATGCATATTCTACCTCGAAGGACATGAATATATATTCTGTTGGTATCCCAATCATTAGTGTGAGCGTTGTGAAGTTTTTACAAAGTGTGTGTCTACGAGCATGATGATCTACAGTAGTGACTTTCCGTGTTGTAACGCATGGTATATACACGATGATGATGATTAACGGTGCTGAGTTGATGATATGAATATATAACAATAACATTGAGTGAGGAGGGACAAACCTACCTGACGAAGATCATGGATGCGTCTTGGGGCTGTTCTGGCCTGCTCCCCAGCCTGGCACAAAAGATCCCTGCAGGCGGACTTCATCCGCTGCCCGAAACTTGGGGGTTCGGGGGTCCCCAAAAAGAAGTCTATTTGAGTCTTCAAAAAAAGGCAGAAAAATCAGTAGAAAACAACCTTATCCATCTTGATCACTTACCATCAACTTGCGCCCGAGCATCGTCAGTCAGCCTTGGGTGGGCAGGATGAGGTGATCGGGCAACATATATGATCAACAAATAAGGTACAAATAAGGATGGTAGTGGCTGAGGTGCAAATAAGGAATGGCTACTTATGTCAGCGTCAATCTCAGTATGTAGCCATACGCCAAAGCTTATCAATCACCATCACACAGCCGCACTCTCAGCCTCATCGACCACTACAACACAATGACACAACGACCGACCAGTCAATGCCATTCTTTCATTTCTAAGTTCTCACTAGACTCTACCTTTTTTTCAACTGTCAAAGCACAGAAAACGAGGCCACCAGCATGAAGAGTTGGCAGTAAGCTCTGAGGACAACGTGCGACAACACGGTACTCCGTTTTCTTTGGTAATTTCTTTATTCCTAACGATCCATGTCCCCGCTGAGGACTGCAAATACAGGCTAAGCGTTCTTTCGAACTACCGCCAACATAGTAGTTGTCTCCATGAAGTTATTCTTCTGACATGTGTAGACGTTGTAGTCAGCTAAGGTAGTCTAAGAGGAAGACTAAGCCAGAGAATGAGGGGGTAGGGCGAATGGTTCGACCCTTGAGGGAAGCAGTGAGCACGAAGGCCGGAGGATATGTCTCCCCTTCCTCTCGAGTGAACAATAAGGATGCTCGATGGTTAATCGGGCGAAAGCGAAGAGCGAAGGGAGGAAAATAAGACTGAGGGAGGAGGAAGGTAGAATGGGAGATCCTAAGGCTGTGAGCCGCGTGCAGGTCGAATCCAGGCGGTGAAGTGTTGAACCCGGAGACGAGAGGGTCCAACCTTAGCTGGGCGGTGTAGGGAACTCACATCCCCTACGGCCGCAAATGTCCTTCACCTGCAGATCTGATGTCCTAACAACACTTCTCAAAGCTACCACCAGTCCCCTCGACACTCCAGCCGCTATTCATACTGTCCAACGCATCATCCGTCGAACCTGCCCTCACCTGCGTCCTACTAGCAGCGGAACCTGCCCATCCATACACGATCCCTGCCCTACGACCATCCGGATCCGTCCTTGTCCATCCAAATACGTTGGTAAGTCTTGGCTGCGAGTCCCCTTATCCGTGTATGTACTCCCTTCATTCGCTATGGACCTTACACTGTTATCCGCCCCGTATGGGCAGTTACCCTTTATGTTTTGACTTTGTTTGACGCAGTCACGGGTATGCCCGGACTATAAAAGTCTGTACTTAGTCTCCTGGAATCTCATCTTCTGTCACCACGCACTTAAGGTCCAAGCATAAGTAACAACAACGACAATGAATCCGCTGCAATGCAATCCGCTTCCCCATCCACTACTCACTATCCGCTCGTTCACCACGGAACGGGTTCGGGATCCTTCTATCTTCTAATCCGCCATCATTCAGACCAACGGACTCACCCTTCCAGGGTTCCGCTCCCCAGTGAATCCCTTTAGGGTTGAACTTATCGCACCCTTCTTTACTATTCTTTCCTCTGTCCTAACCCCTTAACACCTGGGAAGGACTTTGTTTCTTTCAGCGGTGTCTGGGCGAGTGCGGGTAGATCAGGTATACTCAATAGCGAGCGCTCGAGGGAGGTCTCGCGCGATAGGAATCGTGGGATCGTTGATAACAATAAATTGGGAGTCTAAAACGCAAGATAATCCACCGTGGTGCCTACGTACAGGACTTTATAGTCTGGGTATGCCCGAGACTGTCTGACAGGCGGGCGGCTTAGGTAATCGTAACTATGCCCGTTGAGGGGCACGTGATCTGATATATATGGGTGATATCGGGTGAAACACTAAGTACGAAGGGAGGAAAATAGAGTGCGAGAGAGAGGGCATACTACTTACTGGCCGGACGAGGGCATGGGCAGAGCGGGTGGTACAGAGATGGACACGAGAATCTGTAAATGAAAGAGAGAGCTCCGGGCGAACAGGGATCTGTGCATGGGTGAATGGAACCCTCATGGGCAGGTTGCTGGGTACATGCGGTCGTGATAGGGTGGGTCGTTGCGCGGCGCTGCACACGTAGGGAACTATGGTTCCCTACAACGCCCAGTGACACCGAGTCCCTCTCGCCGCCTTCAAAGCGTTTCCAGGAGGTTGTTGTGTTGTGAGCGTGCATCAGCAATTTCGATCTCGAAGCTCTTGACGTCATGAACTTGGTTGGATATGAATTGCAACTCCAGACTTCACACCATCTGTGCACAAGCACCCACAAGCTTCTCCAGCTCAATGATCTTTGAGATCTCTTCATCAGCCTTATGCTTCGACTGCCCTGTGTTGCACTTGCAACCTCAGCGGTCCATAAAACATAATAAAATATGATCAAACATGCACTGGGTGCTGGCCTGGTCTGAGTCACCACCTGAGCCGCCCACTTGGACCGCAATGTCTCCTCCAATATACCATATGACCCTAGGCGACTGATCACCTGCCGTTTTCTTGACTGACAATTGCTCCACCGTCGGGCGAGCCAGTTACCATATCCCAAGCACGACTTCGCATTGAGGTGACGAACCTGCAGGTCCAGGACAAACAGACATTGGTGATACTGGACAGATCGTTAGACAGTGGGCGGATTTGAGCACAACACGCTGCAAGACTTACACCTGATACCCTGAGCGGCCCAATCAGCGGTTTGAGCGCGCTCCACAATCACTCGCAGCCTTCCCCATCAGACAGGCCAAACCCTTGCCGTTTCCGAGGATGGTACACCACCTGACAGGGCCATTGATGACCATAGGCATGAAAGACCGAGATAGTGAAATGGAATCTCGATAAAATCGAGTTTGCGAAAAATTTGAATTTGCGCCAGCTACGCTCTAGCTGGCACCCAATGTCATAGAGAAGCCCCACCCTCATGTCGTCAGGGATATGCTGCGTTAGTTGCTGGATCAACGCTAGCGCATAATGTTGTTTCTCGCCGGCGGATGTCATGTTCACAAGCCAGAGCACACGATCATGCCGACAAAGTAAAGCCATGAGTCCTGTATCAGCAAAGAAGTGAGTGCTAGCCTTCTCCCTCTTTTCATCAGCCACCACGAAAGACTCCCCACAACCGTCGAGCACCGATGCAGGTACTCTCATACCCTCCTCAACCCTGTCTTCATCCTCTGAGGGACGCAATACTCTCTGACCACATTCCTTTCCTTTGGACCGGCAACGTTCTACGTGAACCTCCATTTGTGTGACAGTCTCGGAGGGGATGAATACAGAACTGGTTGGGTTCGGTGGTATCACGATAAGTGTTTTCGTCTTTGACTTACATACTATATCACTCTATCATGCACGTTTCGTCCTCATGCCTTTTTCATTCTCCGTCTCGACATCTCTTTTATATGTCTTCGCCAGGATTAATTCACCTCAGTCCTTCTCGTATCGAAGACTGAGGTGAGATATCTATCTATCCAATACCTACATACATAGTACTAACCTAATACCTAGTTCTCTTTCGTTCTCTAGGTATGTATACTATGTCGTAGTCATAGTCCTTCTCGTATCGAAGACTGAGTTCTCTTTCGTTCTCTAGTCCGAGTCTGCCCACTTCGTAAGAGGTTATGAGCCCCGGCTCAGACTAGACCCCACATTCGTTTACACCTTCATCTGAGCCATTCCGAATTTTTCCGAGCTGGCATCCATCAGACCACCATCTCCTCTTGATCCCCGCATCCTCTCCGTACCACTTCCTCTTTTGCCACCGCTGATGCCAACCTCCTCGACACACTCGTTCCATCTCCCTCGTTTTCCTACACATTCACCTTCGTCGGCTACTCTACCACTGCCACCTACAATGTCAAGCATCCGAATTCCTGCGTCATTCCCACACCCTCATTTGAGCGCTGATGGCTCAAATTATACGTCCTGGGTCACCACGATGGACTTGTGGCTATTGCTCTTCAATTTATGGAGACTCCTCATAGGCGAGGAAATAGGCCCGCAACCGCCTGTAAAAAGGGCTGGTGAATCTGACGTCGATTTCGCTGCAAACCTTGCAGCCTTCAAGTCTTCAGCAGATGTCTCCAACTTTCAAGAGCGTCAGAGCATCACGAAAGGTCTGCTTGGGATGGCCATCCACCCAAGCGATCTAATCCATTTCCATGGTGTTTCCGACCCTGCAACTATTTGGAAGGCACTTGAAACCAAGTATCAGCCTGCCGTTGGCATTCGCTTCACTCGCCTCATGGGCAGAGTTTTTGAGCTTACGAAGGCCTCCGACAGCGGCTCGCTCACTCTCGTGATTCAGGAGATATCAGATATCAAGGCCCAATTCAAGGCCATCGAATCCGTCGAATGGCGTTGCAGCGAGTATACTCTTGTCCAGGCTTTGCTCCGTGCATTGCCAGACTTCTATACACCCCTCTTGCAGCTTATCCTTCACAGCTCTGATGCCAACGAGGGCAAACTGACGCTGGAAGGAGTTGTTGGCCAGATCAGAAACTCCGAGCAGCATTACACTAGCTTTGGACGTGACAACCCTCACGCTATTCACACTGCCATGGTGTCAAGAGTTGCAGCAGTAGGAAAGTCTAGCGAGTGTCCTCGACCGAAAGACTTTGACGAGTCTAAGGGTGACAAATGGGAGCTTGTCTGGCGAGCCACTTGTGGATTTTGCAAACGCCTGGGTCACGTATCACATGACTGTCGCAGTCGCCTTGCCAAGGAACGGTTAGCATGCACCTCATCATCGGCGTCGTTCAACGCTGATTCCACAGCAGCTCTACAACCATGTAACGCCATACTGCCATATCTCCATCTCGACACTCACGCTGCTAGTCTATCATATATGCACCCTACTCCTTTCACATTTCATGTAGATTCTGCGGCTACAGCTCATATGGAATCGGACATCTCGCACTTTACACGTTACACACGTTTTAACTCGCCGGTTAAGGTGAAACTTGCAAATGACGATACCGTCTTCGCACCTGGGTGGGGATCCGTAAAACTGCTCCTATATGATGGGGACACATGGACGTCGAGAGAGTTCTCCGTCCTTCATGTTCCGGACCTGCGATGCACGCTAATCTCAGTGTCAGCTCTTGCATCAGATGGAGTCTTCTTCCGGACAGATGCACAAGGGGGATATCTGCACCGTAACGATGGAGTCCCCATGGCACGCATAAACTGTCATGATGGCCTGTACTTCCTAGCTGCGAAATACGATGCTACACATACTGCTTTTGCAGTCAAATCGACGCCAACAAATGCACTCCCCCTAGTCATTTGGCATGCTCGCATGGGTCACGCTGGTGACTCCACCATTCGTAGAGCTGCAACCGTGGTCCAAGGTCTTGCGCCTGGTGATAGGAAGCTGCATTCCTCTATACATGCTGACCGCATCGACTGTCCCTCGTGTCTTATGGGGAAGCAAAAGTGTTTTCCCTTCCCGCAACATGCTGATCGTCGTGCAACCAAAATTGCGGAGCTCATCCACACTGATGTATGGGGCCCAGTCGACACTATGACTGCATCAGGAGAGTCATATTTTGTTGCATTCACAGACGATTTCACTCGCTACTCGACCCTCTATCTCGTCAAACAGAAAAGTGAGGTATTCTCCCGCTTCCAACAATATATTGCCTGGATCGAGAATCAATCTGAGGAGAGAGTGAAGCTGCTTCGGAGTGACAACGGCGGCGAATATATTTTACGGGAGCTCATTTTGTTCCTTAACTCCAAAGGAATTGAACATGAGCTCACCATGCCATATACTGCAGAACAAAATGGTGTTGCGGAACGTGGTCATCAGACAGTTGTAACCCGAGGTTTAAGTGCACACCATCAAAGTGGCTATCCACGATCTTTCTGGGGCTACGCAATCATGAATTTGGCCTACATTAAGAACCTCCTACCGTCATTGGCAACTGACCAGAAGACCCCTTTCGAACTATTTCATGGCTATCAACCTGATGTCTCCCATCTGCGCCCTTTTGGTTGCCTTGCATATGCCCATGTTCCAGACAATACACGCCATAAGTATGACTATGTTTCGAGGTGTTGTTTTGTACTTGGCCATATCAAGGATGCAGGTTACTTGCTCTGGGACCCGATTGCACGACGGACTATACGTTCACGTAATGTCAAGTTCGATGAACAGATTTTTTATGGGACGCCTAATTCAGTCATTTCGCCGCTACGTGAACTCTACGACAAACGTGCTGGTACTACTACTGCAGTCGACCTGCCCCGTGCAAACCTTGATCCTGCGGAAATCAGTGTCCTAGAGATCACTACTCCCCCAGCATTATCTATGTCCCCAGTCCCAGTGGGAGCTGTAGAACCTCCACCTTCTGAGTTGGTTTCAAGTTTGTCACTTGATGCACCTGGAGAACCACAACTGGAGCATCCAGACCATGCCGGAACTGAGTCGTTGTTGACTGGTGAAACATCGGAAACTTTCAAACCACCAGAGCCTACTATACCTGCAGAACCACGGCGCACGGGTCGTCTCCGGGCCGAAGCCAAACCCCCTGTCCCACATTTGGTTGCTATTCTGTCAAAACCCGTCCCAGTACAACGTCGATGGACATATATCCCAGCTCCGTCAGCAGTACCTGATACTGAGGGACTCTGAAGCACTGAGCATGCAAATTTCACATCATCAGAATTTTTCAGTCCAGCTGAAACACTGAGCACCATATCTGATGTCATCATCGAGCACTCTGCAATGCAAGTCACCACCGACAACAGTCGTAAACAACCCCCTAGGACACTTGCGGAGGCCCGTGCATCACCCGAAGCTGCCAACTGGGAGAGTGCTATGCTTGAAGAACTTGCATCACTACACGAGAAGGGAACTGGTGTTCTAACTCCATTACCTCCAGGGCGTAAAGCTGTGGGTTCTCGTTGGGTCTATGCATATAAATATGATGAAAATGGCGAAATTATTCGTCACAAGGCCCGCTTAGTCGCACAAGGTTTTTCGCAGGTTGAAGGTCTCGACTATACAGAGACTTTTGCCCCGGTTGCAAAATACAACACCACCCGTGCTTTGCTTTCTATGGTTGCAAAATTTGACCTTGAACTTGATCAAATGGACGTGAAGACGGCATTTTTAAATGGAGATTTAGAGGAAGACATCTACATGCGACAGCCACCAGGTTTCGAAGACTTGCAGTACCCGGACTGGATGTGGAAACTTCTAAAAGCAATCTACGGGCTGAAGCAATCCGGACGTCAATGGAACAAGACTCTCGATGAATTCCTGCGCAAGGAAGGCTTCAATTTTGTGCGAAGTGAAGCTGATCATAGTTTATATGTCCTGCGAAAAGGGGGGAAAATCATCTGGCTTCTCGTTTATGTTGATGACATGCTTCTCGCATCAAATTGCAGAAAATTCCTTGACAACTTCAAAACGGCAATGAGCACACATTTCAAGATGAAGGATCTTGGCGATGCCCGCCATTTTCTTGGGATGTGCATTACCCGTGATCACATTAAACGTCTCCTCACGATCAACCAGACATCGTTCGTGGAACAAATCCTCAGCGAAGCAAAAATGTCGGAATGCCGCCCAGCAGCCACACCATTGGTTCCAGGCATCTCGTTGTCAAAATCAACCACCACAATGACCAAGGACGATGCTATGCAATTTATTCATATTCCCTACACACGCGTTATTGGTGAACTCAATTTTTTGATGAGAGTCAGTCGACCCGATATCGCATACGCCGTCTCTACACTGTCCAGATACCTCAGCAACCCTAGCGAGCAACATTACCACCAATTGCAACACTTACTTCGCTATCTCCGTGGAACTTCACAATATTCCCTCACTTTTGGACTATCTGACCAAGGTCTCCTTGGGTACTCTGACTCTGACTATGCCTCAGACAAGGATGACAGCCATTCTATTGGTGGCTACGTTTATTACCTTTTTGGTTCCCCCATCAGTTGGCGCTCGCAAAAGCAGTCCGTTGTCGCCACATCGTCAACGGAGGCAGAATACATTTCCCTATCCAACGCTGCGCGGGAGCAGATCCACCTGAGCCAGCTCCTGGCGGATATGGGCCTGGATGCGTCTCTGATTACACCCACTATCCTATATGGCAACAACAACGGCAGTCGAGCACTCACCAAGAACCCCCAATTCCATGACCGTGCAAAGCACATCCGCGTCCGCTATCACTTCATTCGCGATCTTGTAAATGATGGAACCATCATTATTCCTTATATTCCCACTCATGATATGATCACTGACATCTTCACTAAATCCCTTCCGAGAAAATCATTTCGTGGTCACCGCTATGCACTCGCCCTTCGTTCAACTTCGAGTGGGAGTGTTGATGGAGATGTAGACGAAACGAACGACAAGTGATCCACGTCTGAGTGGGAGTATCACGATAAGTGTTTTCGTCTTTGACTTACATACTATATCACTCTATCATACACATTTCATCCTCATGCCTTTTTCATTCTCCATCTCAACATCTCTTTTATATGTCTTCGCCAGGATTAATTCACCTCAGTCCTTCTCGTATCGAAGACTGAGGTGAGATATCTATCTATCCAATACCTACATACATAGTACTAACCTAATACCTAGTTCTCTTTCGTTCTCTAGGTATGTATACTATGTCGTAGTCATAGTCCTTCTCGTATCGAAGACTGAGTTCTCTTTCGTTCTCTAGTCCGAGTCTGCCCACTTCGTAAGAGGTGGATCATGTCCTTTGGCTCCCCGAGGGTTTTTGGAACGCTTCTGGGTGAAGCATGCGTTAATGCAAACAATGACATCAACACTACGAAATTCGTCAGTGGTAGCAGGGAGCAAGTGGTTAGAATGGCATACAGGGAATCCCTCTCCTTGCGCCAATCGAGTCCCCCAAAACATAATGGGCAGCGAGAGCATAAGTAGTCACTTGGGTATTGTAGTTGTCGAGGGTCCTTAGCGTCTTCATGAGCGCCCCCTTCTTCCTCCTCGCTGTCGGATGTTTCACATTCGTGGCGAGAGCTGCTTGCATTGATGATACCAGACACAAGCTCTTTGTTGTGCATGACTAGGATGATATACCAATGATAGGTGTTGCTGAACCGCTGTCTTAAATTATCCTAGGAAATAATACACCGTTAGTCCTGGCAAGCACTGATACATAGAAGGACTGCTCACCTGGGTAGTCAGCCCATAACCATGCTCCTGCAGGAACACCGCCAGCGCCTCGCACCACGCAGTTGTATTTGGGGTCAGACAGACAAAAAGGGTTTTCACAAATTGCAGAAGCCTGAGGTCCACAGCGAGTGACGGTGTGATAGGTGCACAGCCAAAGAGCCCCATGGCCATTAATTGGGAGGGGGCAGAAGCACATGCGCAAGTGCACAGTACGATTTGTTCTACCTCTAGTGAATTGTCAGCGCCAGCCAACAAAGCAAAAAAAAAAAAGGGCAGAGACGTATGGTCAAAGAGAATGCATGTCACATGCAGCGATCGCCCACCAGAATCACAAAAACACTCTGACCCTTCAGTGTTCTTCGGCAGCGCTGGAATCCTGAGATTTGAGGTCTTGCAAAGGTAAGCCCGCCAAAGGGGTACCAGGGAGGGAATGACCTCCGTTGACCAGTGGTTCCACTGGTTTAATTTCTTTTGGCGATTACTGATGCAGGGGACTCGTGAGGCGTCATCCTCGTTTGGGAAGTAGACGGCATCACTGAAAGGTGGATCGTCGTTGACCATGTGTGCATCCGGGCCTCCATCACTGCCGGTATTGTGGTCCCCCTGACGCCCATGACCTTGCACACCGGGAAACTGAGCCTGGTGTCCCTGTTGCATGAGGCGCCACCGGCCAGGGAGAACAAGTACCGGCGCATTTAGTAGCTGAAGACCCCCTGTATTACGCAAGCAACGGCATGATAATGATGAGGGGGCGGTAAGAAAGGGGTTGACATGGGGAAGGTGAGAAGTTGAGGGCTCGGGGGTGTCATCGTCGTGTCAATGCGAAGAGCGTTTGGACGGAGAGTGTGATCTGGACTTGGCTAAATGAGGGTGACGGACCACCATGTTTGACGAACATAGCGTTGTAGGGAACTCACATCCCCTACGGCCGCAAACGTCCTTCACCCGCAGATCTGATGTCCTAACAACACCTCTCAAAGCTACCACCAGTCCCCTCGACCTTCCAGCCGCCATCCATACTGTCCAACGCATCATCCGTCGAACCCGCTCTCACCCGTGTCCTACTAGCAGCGGAACCCGTCCATCCATACACCATCCCTGCCCTACGACCATCCGGATCCGTCCTTGTCCATCCCAATACGTTGGTAAGTCTTGGCTGCAAGTCCCCTTATCCGTGTATGTACTCTCTTTGTTCGCTATGGACCTTATACCGTTATCTGCCCCGTATGGGGAGTTACCCTTTATGTTTTGACTTTGTTTGACGCAGTCACGGGTATGCCCGGACTATAAAAGTCTGTACTTAGTCTCCTTGAATCTTATCTTCTGTCACCACGCACTTAAGGTCAAAGCATAAGTAACAACAACAACAACGAATCCGCTACAACGCAATCCGCTTCCCCATCCACTACTCACTATCCGCTCGTTCACAACGGAACGGTGTCTTCTTCCTTAGTGGAGATGAGTGAAATGCCTAATGTTAGACTAGCAGCTGAGTCCTAGATGTTCCTATCTTCCACAGGTCACGGTCAGCGGTTCGTTAAAACAACAACACAAAACTAACAAAACTAAAACTACGAAAGGCTGATAACGTGGGTGTTCATTGCAAGGTGATGGTATTTGCGCTGCTAAATGCTTCACAAATATCTCTCGGATGGTTGGGTTCAACAGGTAGCGAAGGCTTGTAAAGCTTTGCTAGAGAACGAATGGTTGGTTTCCTTGACACGTAACGGTATACGGAGTCTTAGAGAAGTGGTGATAGACGGGTTCTATCTTGAAACAGGGATGGGTTAGGGACTTTGTGGACAAGAAATGGGCTCCTTAGACGCAGTCTACAGCCTACTAACTTTGTTCCTTTGACTGGCTTAGCATTGACTATCGAACTGCTTGACCTATAGCACTCTCTGGCTAATATTGGGTCACTGAGCAGCTAGTACTAGCAATTACAGTGCTTAGGTGTTATGAAGCGCTTAGTAGCTTAGTTCAGGTCGATTAGGACTGGCAGGGACTAACAGTATAGAACCCTAGCTTAGTTCTTAGTCACACTTAGAGGGGGACTTGCGAAGTCACACTCAGACAGGGATAATTTATAGTATAACTGGGGATTATTATTTTTGAACTGCCAAATCGGTACCCTTTATATACTACTTGGAGGTGGCTATGCTGCCTAATCCGGTCAGGGGTATAATTTGGCTATATCTAGCTATGTACCTTGATAAAACCATTTAAAGGTGCTCTGGTACCTTCATAATACTACTTAGAGGTGTGCTGTGTGGTACAGGAGCAGGCTGTGCTTCCTCATAGGACTGTGCCAAGCCTTTGCTGAGTAATGCCAAGCCTTTGCTGAATAATGCCAAGCAGGTTGAGTCAGTGTGAGTCAGAGTGAGTCAGAGTGAGTCAGATAGTGACAGGTGGCTGTTCGGCAGCTGTCAGCTGTCAAAGCTGTCATTCTGGACAGGCACTGCTGTCCCTGGCAGGCACATCTGTCAGATGTCAGGTCCCTGTGGCTGTGAAGGGCCTGTCAAAGCTGACATCATGTTTAAGTAAGCCTCAAAACTATATATGGAAGGGTAAAATATTAAAATGCTAGATAAGTGACATTGTCGGGTAGTAACTCAATAGGAGGTCCTAAATAACCAAGAAAAATATGGTTATGTGCGTAATGACGATCTCTTTCCAGTGGTGAAGGTTATAGAGCTGGAAAGTCGCATACTAAGAAGTTATAAGGGAAATACATCCTACGCTCTTGGCGTTTCCGCTTTAAGTGACGGTTTGCTCTGGGGTATATGCGTATGGGATGTACTAATATGT
>KN819400.1:67789-89533 GCA_000827475.1 Paxillus involutus ATCC 200175
CAGTTGTCAGAACTGTCATTCTGGACAGGCACTGCTGTCCCTGGCAGGCACATCTGTCAGATGTCAGGTCCCTGTGGCTGTGAAGGGCCTGTCAATGTTGACATCATGTTTAAGTAAGCCTCAAGACTATATATGGAAGGGTAAAATATTAAAATGCTAGATAAGTGACATTGTCGGGTAGTAACTCAATAGGAGGTCCTAAATAACCAAGAAAAATATGGTTATGTGCGTAATGACGATCTCTTTCCAGTGGTGAAGGTTATAGAGCTGGAAAGTCGCATACTAAGAAGTTATAAGGGAAATACATCCTACGCTCTTGGTGTTTCTGCTTTAAGTGACGGTTTGCTCTGGGGTATATGCGTATGGGATGTACTAATATGTGGTACAAGTTGTAGGGCTAGCACATTGCATGCTATAGAGTTATAATGAAAATACACTGTACGCTCCTGGTGTCTCTGCTTGGAGTGATGCTCTGCTCTGGTGGACAAGCGTATAGGTTGGTACTAGTGTATCATGACCATACACGAACACAGTTCTGTGTATGTCAGCGCCCATCGTGTTGTAGCGTCTGAACAATCAGGGGTGGATACCCATGGGTAGACTAGTGATCAGCGGCAGTGGGCCAAAGTGAAGACTGATGAATAAGTGACCAGAGACAGGTAGGGCGTGTCCGTGTACCCAGTGCTCCCCTTGCTCATGCACTGATGCTGTATGGGGGAAAATTCAGGGAGAACATCCAAGAGCCTGCCACACCTTGGTTCTCCTGTCGAACGTAAGTGTCGCTATCGAAGGGATGTACGCATCCACATCTCCAGACGTCAAGGGCTGAAGGTACCAATGGATGTCGGATGTGCCTGACAATCTGGCCTATGAGGACGATCGATATGCCTGCACGGCATCGCTAGTTAGCTGTTAGAGAGTTGTCGGAGGTGCTTACAGCCATTCCACATCCACCTCCCCCGTGTCACCCCATTATGTACCAAATTTGGGAATGCGACCAGGCGACCAATTTCGATATCATAGGGATGTCGGCCAGTCAACCAATGTCGGCCCATATTGATTTTTCGGCAATTGACCCATGGGCCGATATCGGGTAATCAGCATATTACCCATTGGCCCATTTCGCCTTAGGTGATCAACTGATGGGGGCATTGGGTGAAAATTAGGTAAATTGGTGGATCTGGGAGGGCTTTCTGGCCAATGGGCCCATCGGAGGAGCACCATAGGCACTTTCGGTATTCTGCCCATCGGCCCATGGGCGTGTTGGTTGTCTCAGCATTCCACCCATGGGCCCATGGGTCATTTCTAATCACTATAGGTATGTATATAGTTCATTTGCAGCTTTGGCATTCACAAATATGAGCGAAATGGGACTTGGTAGATATTTATTTCAAGTTAGCGATGCAGTTTTCATAATGGCGCATCAAGGGCAATGAATGCGCCAATGCATAGCCGCAATGCCAAGAAATGTGCAGGCGTAACATCAACAATTTTGCTGTGTATATCAGACATCTTTCCACCCATTTCACTCAATTTCACATCACAGACATGTGTCTGAGTGTATATATCCATTTTTCAACGAGGATGGTCGCCCAATGAGTGGAATAAATGCACTGATGCACAGCCGCAATGCTGAGAAATGCGCCCACGCAATGTGAACAAGCTCGCTATGTCGATAGGACATCTGTACACCCATGTCACTGAATTTCGCATTTCAGACATGTTTCGCACCACATATATCTATTCTCTGGCATGGGTCATCACCAAATGAGTGTGATGAATGTGCCGATGCATGGCTGCAATGCCAAGAAAAGTGCATGCATAACATCAATGATCTCGCTGTGCACATAGGACATTGTTACACCTATTTCGCTCAATTTCGCATTGCAGACATGGTTCTGAGTGGATGGATAGATGCTTCAGTGAAAGTAGTCGCACAGCTGTACTTCGCCGCATTTATCGCACTCAGTGGGCGACAATCCTCACCGGAGGATATACACTCAGAAACATGTGTGAAATGCGAAATTCAGTGACAAGGGTGTACAGATGTCCTATGTACACTGCAAGATTGTCAACATTGCACTGGTGCATTTCTTGGCATTGCGGCTGTGCATCTGTGCACTCCTTGCACTCATTGGGCGACGATCCTCACCAGAGGATCAATATATGCACTGTGAAACATGGCTGAAGTGCGAAATTCAGTGACACGGGTGTACAGATGTCCTATCGACATAGCAAGCACATTTCTTGGTGTTGTGGGTGTGCATCGGCGCATTTATCGCACTCATTGGGCGATGATCCTCGGCGGAGGGTCAATATATACACTCAGAAACATGTCTGAAATGCGAAATTCAGTGAGATGGGTGTACAGATGTCCTATGTATGTCGGAGATTTTATTTTTAAATTGCAACCCTAATCCTAATGAAAGAGTCGTTATTCTAAACGATTGGAATGAATTTTTCAGCAATTTAGTAGATTGTGAACGACATTTGAGAGAGATTGCCGATTTGGGGCAGGATTAATACCCGTTATAAGCCATTCCCATAGCCATTGCAACGGCATTGCACCGGCAATGACAATGATTTATAATCAGCATTTATTGCAATGGAAAAAACAAATTTCCGACATACACTGTGAGATTGTTGACATTGCGTGAGCGCATTTCCTGGCATTGCGGCTGTGTATCAGTGCATTTATCGCACTCATTGGGTGATGATCCTCGCCGGAGGGTTGATATATACATTCAGAAACATGTCTGAAATGTGAAATTCAGTCACATGGGTGTACAGATGTCCTACATCAGTAAAACCACCGTTTCGTCACAGAGTTTGGTAATTTCACAGCACTGACAGCATCTCACAGCGCAGCACAGCCGCCACAGGATCGCTTATTTTCACAGCCGCGCACAGATGCCGACAGAGCACCACAGAGCTCACAGAGCAGTGCTATTAATAGCACTAACTATTAGGTAGTAAATTCCTACTACTATGTACTAGTAAGAGCGTAGTAGTTATGGACTTAGACAATTTTTGCATGAATTGGGTCACATGACGCCGTGTTCAACCTCTACGCTAAGTACCCTATGCTCTCAGTTTCAACCCCAACCGGTACGTCACACCCAACCCACTCCACTAACCCATCACTCAGCTGATGACTGCGTACACACGCAACAACGTTGGTGACACGTCATGTCACAACGACTCAGTCAGCAACAGGTCGAGAAGTCGAGTACATGACATACTGAGTAGCAACACGTGCCATCAGCACCAACGGGAATCGAAGCGCCAGGGAAGAGTCGAAAGAGGGAGTGGAGAAGGTGAGAAAGGTAGAAGGTTGAAGGGGAAACATGACGAACTTACCTAGGGCTCGAGTCGACGTCCCACACCACCTCCACACCTTCGAGCCACCAAACCCACCTCCTACATCCCCCAGCCTGCCAGTTGAGCAGCCGGCACCCACGTCAAGATGGCCACGTACCGAGTATCGAGACGCGTCATACACGCGAAGATGACCAGGGGAGCCAAGGGAGAGCGAAGTCGAGGGATAGAGGGTGCAGGCAGGCAGTCGATGAAGACGGCAAGGACGTACACATCCACCGCGCCCACGTCGAGCCTCAGTCGACCCAGTCGACACGTCAGATGGCCAACAACGAGGCCGCTGACACCTTGAACCCGAACCCAACGAGCACAGGGACGACGATGCCAGTGGGCACGTCGAACGGATCGCCAAACGGGTCCAGCGAAGTCGAGGGAGAAGGGGAGAATGGTGAGAAGGATGAGAGGGTGAGTGGGATTGCGGATCCCAGCTCGGATGACGATGGTGGGGACGAGGACGTCCACTGCACGTATGTCGTACCTGACTCAACTCGACTCGCCCCCTACCCAGACGAACCAAGACCACCACCCCCAAGCATGTTGCTCGAGGGGGAGATCAGTGGTAAGCAGTCGAGTGACCACCCTGACCAAGCAGCCATGCACCATGCACACCCACGACACGAGTCAACCACCACGCCGCCGATACGGACACCGCAAGACGAGAAGTCGAGCAGAGAGGGCCGAGGAACGGCCATGAGCCACAGGGAGGCAGCAAGTGCCAGAGATGAGGTCGGGGAAGGGAACGACAGTTGGGAGATGTCGTGCAGAGTCGAAGAGACGCCGAACGAGGTTGAGGGGAGTGATGACGCTGCGAGCACGTCACATGGAGTCGACGACGAACGAAGTCGAATGGGAGAGGCCAAGGATGAGATGAGAGGTGACGAGGAAGGTCAGGAGACCAGGGAGGGGGAGAGAAGCCGAACAAGGGACCCAGTGCGACCGATGACGGCGACGAACACCAACGAACACAATCAGCACCCCTCGAAGGATGAAGACCACTCACCAAGACCATCCCCACAACCTCCACCACCAGCCTTCCATCCACCAGCACCAGCACCAACTCCACCACATCCCGAACGACCAGACGATGTCGACAGCGCGAGGACGTGCAAAATGGCCGCACAAAGACGTGCAGATGCTGTGCACGACCCAGACGGCCAAACGGACTCACCAGACAGCGTACCCTCGAGCGTACAGCTCGAGGGGGAGAAGAATAAGGCTTCGAGCCTAAACGTTGAGGTTGACGATGTCAAAATAGACGTCGACCATAGCCACCGTCAAGACACCCTGTGGGCACGACAGACGGCGATGAGCGCTGTCCCAGCAAGCCCACAGAGCCCCCTGATGAGAAGGAGGGGGAGCGAGGGGGAAACGGCGAGCTGAGGAGGGTCGAGGTCGAACACGTCGAGGGAGTCGAGAACATCGAGGACGTCGAGTCGAGTCGAGTCGAGGAGACGAGCCAAGAGGCAGAGGGGGCAATGGAGTCAAGACGAGAGAAGTCGAGGGTGAGGAAAGGGGACAGAGCGAGGACAACGGCTGCCAATGAGATGGCAGAACATGTGACACGGGCGTGCCATGTCGTGCCCCAGGACCCCCAGACAGTAAGTCAGACAGCAGTCAACGAGGCCACTGACACCTTGAACTGCACGCAAAGAGTGCCAGGACAACGACGCCAGTGGGCACGTCGAGCGGACCGCCCAACAGGTCCAACGAAATCAAGGGTGAGAAGGGGGGAAAGGAGGGTGAGAAGGGTGAGAACGACAATGGTGGGGACGAGGACGTCCGCCATGCGTATGTCGTACCCAGTCCATTGTGCCCCATCCACCCAACTTGACATGTCAAATGGCCGTCGAAGAGGCCACTGGCACCTCGAACCCAAATGCAAACGGCGCAGGGACGGCGATGCCAGTGGGCACGTCAAATGAACCACTGAATGAGTCCAATGAGAACGAGGAGGGGAAGGGGAGAATGGAGGAAGAGAAGGGTGAGGACATCCACCATCCATACATCGTACCCGGTCCAACCCCCCAACCAACACAGTTGAGGACCACGCTGCCAAAACGGATGCCGTATGACAGGGGATTGAACAGACGACACGGAGGGTCCAACGAGCGGCGCCATGACTCGAAACCGGTCAAAGCGGGACAATTATGAGGCCAAGTCGCTCGAATCGAACGCACAACCCAGGTGGCAATTTAAGTATTATTGATCTGTAACTATGTACAGTGTAATTAAATATACCTTATGCCTCCTCTGGTGGTGTGCTGGCCCAAAGAAATGAACTGTGGCCTGTGGCCTGTCAAAGTCCTGGCAGCGGCTGTGGATCTCTGTGGATCTCTGTCGGTGGCTGTAAAACTCTGTGAGTGGCTGTGATTGGCTGTGGGTCCACTGTCCAGGGGGGGACCTGGCTGTGACTCTGTGAGCCTCTGTGAGCTCTGTGCAGCTCTGTACAGAGCTGTCCAGTGCTGTCGCACCTGGAACTGTTTTACTGATGTATCGACATAGCAAGCTTGTTGGCATTGCGCGAGCACATTTCTTGGTGTTGCAGCTGTGCATCAGTGCATTTATCGCACTCATTGGGCGATGATCCTCACCGGAGGATCAATACATACACTGCAAAACATGTCTGAAGTGCGAAATTCAGTGAGACGCATGTACAGATGTCCTATGTACACTGCGAAATTGCTGGCATTGCGCAAGCACATTTCTTGGTGGATTTGGGCTGGTAAAACTATGTCATCCCCTGTACGACCTAGTCATCTGTATTTTCACCGGACAAAATTTTACGAAGTTGATTTACGGTGGAGATCGACGTGAGATAACCCAGACAAAGTAGCGCCGTTTTTCAAGGCGGTCGTATCACACAAATCCCTCCGGCGAAAGGTCTTGAATTCATGTACTAATGACCATACTAAAATTTTGAAGCTAGTTGAGCGTGGAATGAATGCGAAATAAAAAGCGCGTCAGTGACGCGTCGCAATCAACAAAATTGCAGCCACAGACATGTCTCGGCGCCACACCGATGGAGGATCTGCGTTCCCCCTGAGCAATGAATGACCCGGAGTTTTTTTTGTTGGCTCACCCTCCATTTGTATGCCCTGCGAGAGCTCCCCGTTAGTGTCCACTCTTATCTGCTGCAAAGACTGCACTAATGGTTGAGGACAGGTGGCCTCCGAGTCCTCCAAGTTGGCCAAGCTACTAGACAACATAGCGTTGACGCTCGGGATTGCGGGATCACGTGAGTAAGGATGGCAAGAGTCAAAAAGTGCTCACTGGCCTTGCAAGCACAGTTCCGCTCAGTGCAGGCCTCACGATGGCGAAAGGGTGGCAGCAGGACTGATGAAAACTCACCAAACACCCTTCACATCGAGTCCCATTCCAAAAACAGCCCGATATCCCACACCGTCACCACACGATCTCAGCACTGTGACGTGGATCTGCTGCGAGTTGCCCTCAAAGAGGTGCAAAACGAACTGCACAGTTCCAGGGTGATCCTGGCTGAGCGCACAGAGCAAGTTGCTCTGCGAGAATCCGAGCTTGTTCGTCAGACAACTGCATTGCGTCAGACCCACAATGACTTGAAATGCACCCAGGACAAGCTTCAAACCACCCATGCGAAGCTGGACCAAACTTGCGATCAATTGATGGCCGTGTCAGCTGCGTCACAGCACTGGTATGCACAGCTTCGTCTCGAGTGCCACAAAGCCATGCGCTGGCAAGGGAAATCCCAGGGTATTAGCAAGCGTGTAAAGGAACTGGAGAATGTCCTTATACCATCATTACAAGAGGTTTCGGTTGCGAAACTAAGGGATCTTCAGCACCGGCTTGATGATCTTGAGAAGGATTCATTCGCCGATGTAGATGTCATTACAGGGCTTCAGGAAAAGCTACAGGCCTGTCGCAGGCAGACGAAGAAGCACCAGATGAAGGCACTTCGTGCATCTCGTGTGCTAGCTAAAATGGTCGCAGGACGCCGGCATTGAGGCACCCAGTCAAGCATGTCAGCCCTCTCACGCCGCATGCTAGATTGGCAAAATGGTGCTTATGCCAACCAGTTTCATGCCATTGCTCGATCCCTTGTACTGGCTGGATGTGCCTGGGACTCAGTGGGATCTGTGCTGAAGGCCATGGGGACTGCATTTGGTGTCAGTGTTCCGAAGTCAATGAGTCGTCGCACTGTAGGACAGGTGATGTTGGAAGGAGGGATTGCATCCCAAATTCAGGTCGCTCACGAAATAAACATGACTCAGGGTGAGGAAGACTTACGAAACTGGATGTGTCTTGACGCTAATAATCCCTACATGACAGCGATCACGATCAGTAGCGACGGCACATCTCACCATCATGTAGATTTCACATCCAGTTGAAAGAAACTAAGTCCTTCCCAGGTGTTAAGTGGTTAGGACAGAGGAAAGAATAGAAAAGAAGGGTGCGATAAGTTCGACCCTAAAGGGATTCACTGGGGAGCGGAACCCTGGAAGGGCGAGTCCGTTGGTCTGAATGATGGCGGGTTAGAAGATAGCTGGAACCCGAACCCGTTCCATTGTGAACGAGCGGATAGTGAGTAGTGGATGGGGAAGTGGATTGCGTTGTAGCGGATTCGTCGTTGTCGTTGTTACTTATGCTTGGACCTTAAGTGCGTGGTGACAGAAGATGAGATTCAAGGAGACTAAGTACAGACTTTTATAGTCCGGGCATACCCGTGACTGCGTCAAACAAAGTCAAAACATAAAGGGTAACTCCCCATATGGGGCAGATAACGGTATAAGGTCCATAGCGAATGAAGAGAGTACATACACGGATAAGGGGACTTGCAGCCAAGACTTACCAACGTATTGGGATGGACAAGGACGGATCCGGATGGTCGTAGGGCAGGGATGGTGTATGGATGGACGGGTTCCGCTGCTAGTAGGACGCGGGTGAGAGCAGGTTCGACAGATGATGCGTTGGACAGTATGGATGGCGGCTGGAAGGTCGAGGGGACTGGTGGTAGCTTTGAGAGGTGTTGTTAGGACATCAGATCTGTGGGTGAAGGACATTTGCGGCTGTAGGGGATGTGAGTTCCCTACACCGTCATGTGGCTTTGAGGACAACGCGGAATGGCCCAGGTGCTCATGTTGTCCGCCTCCTTGGCGTGGACTCCTCCGTCAATCATACTGCTGATACGCAGGTCGAAGGCTGGAAGGAAAAGGTCCAAACCCTCACATCTCTCTATAACGAGTCTCCATTCTCGCAGCGTAATGCAATGGAGCTTTTGCCTCTTGATGTCACCGACAAGCTGAAGGGAGTTAGTGGGGATCATTCCTCAGACCAGCTAAAAAGCTTCCGTGGGCTCAGTGACTGGAAAATGGAAAACATATACACTCGCCTTGGCTCCCCAAAACTGCACCACGCACCACCAAACCCTGTAATCGACAAATCCATCCCACAAAGTCCAAGTCCAGCACAGCCCCCTGCCGACTCAGATGCCATAATTCAAAGCTATGGAAAACAGGCATTTGATGTGCTGCCCAATGCTGAACAACGAGCCTTAAACCTTATCATATGGGCTGGATGCTGCATGCATAAGGAGCTTAATGCAGTAAAAGGGGGAGCAGCGGAGATGGCTGCATGCTGGGAGAAGAATGGTCTGGAGTGACCTACCCTACTAGCGAATAAGGACAACGCTGCTACACTGAAGGAGACGGCACCTGGTGATGGGAACTCGGAAACCCTCATGGCAGCAGAACTTCGAGCGGTGGAGGTCAGTGGCCGTGGTGGAGTTAAGGCGGCCAGCATTGCAGGGGCAATTTTCAATCACAAAGATGACAAAAAAGGTGTTCACGACACTCACCGCCAATACTTTGAAGTAATTAAGGGGTGTGGCCGGTCAGTGACATTTCCTGATACCAGCAATGTGTGATATCAGTTGTACTGCACTACTGCTGAAGAACTCCTTACCTACCTCAACGACTATATCAAACTCCTCATCCAAATACGCTACAAAAAAGAGAAACGGAACTTCAGCCACATGGAGCAAAACCTTTTTAATGCACTCCACGATTCTCCAACACTCACTGAGTTGGCCGTTCTCATCTGGTATTCAGCAGCCGTGGGCCACCCATACATGTATTATGTACAGGGGGAGGGAACAGAGGAGATGAGTGTCCTAGACTTGGGTCCACTTCATGACCAGGTCAAGCTTCATGTCCAGAAGATTATTGATCACCCGGATCTCCTCCTGGCCGAGGACGCATATGCGGGCACCGGAACTCTTGACAGGTCAGATTGGCACGTTCCTGGAGCTATTGCTGCCGTCCAACAGCTTGCGAGAGATGGGAAATTACCCCACTTACACATTGCACTCATTGCCTTTTTCACGGGCTCTCTGATTGTTGAAACCGACTTACCCCTGAATTTGTACCTGGATCAATTACAGTGTCACTGTCTGACGTTGAACGAGCCAGCGCATGGATGCCTGCTACAAATGACAGGAACGAGGGAGCCCTTGGTGCCTATTGACTCCATGCACGACAGAGGCCCTCGCTTACCCTTCATCAGTACAATGCCCAGGCTCTTTATCGCCACAACGACACGAAGGCGTTCATCGCCTCTTCATGTACCGACGAGGATCTTCAGTGGCTCCGGACCAAGGCACGTCAAATGGATTCAAGCGGATTGGAAACGGCACGGAGGGCTGCCCTCAACGCACATTCAGAGCAAGTGGCAAGAGAGAGGCAAGAGAAGGAGGCGAGGAGGAAGGCAGTTGTGGCAAAAGAGAAGGCAAGGATTGATGCCGTCTCACTCGTACTGGATCACTTGTCACTCAGTCGTCTCACAAGAACACAATTGGATGACCAGCTTGTAATACATCGACGCCATGACCCGACAATCAAAGCCAAAAGTACGTACAAGAACAAGCAAGAAAAACTAGATGCTGTTAGAGCAGCAGTGGTCGACTTCCTCAGTTCATCTGGCCATCCCGACTCTTCTACGTCAACCGGGGCTGTAGGCAGTGAAGGCGCCATGATGCTGGATGACTTCGATGACACAGCGGACAATTCAGAGTCTGATGATTAACCGTACTAGAGCTAATTTAGATTCATTTATTCCAATGCGTTATTTCAACATTGATGGTATACATTTACTTCAGATACATACTAATACATCATGCATCATGTCCTATAGCTAGAACTACTGCCACTTGGGCTAATATGCCTTTTGTCCCCTGTGTCCGGCGCTGTGTCATGGTGCGAGAAGCGTTTGGCTGATGGGAAAGTTACATAAGCATAACACTTTCATAGCGGGAGTTGCCCACCCCCACTCATTGGGCAACGATCCTCACCGGAGGATCAATACATACACTGTGAAACATGTCTAAAGTGCAAAATTCAGTGAGACGTGTGTACAAATGTCCTATCAACATAGCGAGCTTGTTGGCATTGCGCGAGCGCATTTCTTGGCATTGCTGCTGCACATCGGCGCATTTATCGCACTCATTGGGCGATGATCCTCACCGGAGGATCGATACATACACTGTGAAACATGTCTGAAGTGCGAAATTCAGTGAGACACATGTACAGATGTCCTATGTACACTGCGAAATTGTCGGCATTGCACGAGCGCATTTCTTGGCATTGCGGCTGTGCATTGGCACATTCATTGCACTCATTGGGTGACAATCCTCACCGGAGGATCAATACATACACTGCGAAACATGTCTGAAGCATTGGCACATTCATTGCACTCATTGGGCGATGATCCTCACCAGAGGATCAATATATACACTCAGAAACATGTCTGAAATGCGAAATTCATTCACATGGGGTACAGATGTCCTACGTACACTGTGAGATTGTCGACTTTGTGCTCGTGCATTTCTTGGCATTGTGGCTGTGCATCGGCACATTCATCACACTTGGCACATTCATCGCACTTTGTGGGTGACTATTTTCGCCGAAAAATGCATACATACATTCAGAGACATGTCTGAAATGTGATAATGGGTGAAACCAGTGTACAGATCTCCGATATACACCGTGAGATTTTTCATGTTGCACTAGCGCATTTCTTGGTGTTGCAGCTATGCATCGGCGCATTCAGTGCATTCATTGGGCCACTATCTTCAGCTAAAAATTGATATATTCACTCAGACACACGTCTGCAATGTGAGATTGAGTGAAACAGGTGTACCAATGTACTATAGACACAGCAATATTGTTGATGCTATGCTGTCACTTTTCTTGTCTGTGTGGCCATGATTTGGCACATTCATCACCTTCAGTGGGCGATAATCCATTGGACCATGGATGAACAGCCAGCGCCACTATTTGCAGTGGTGTAGCATAGACAATCTCATTGTCTCAATATGCTATCTCTCCGCCATGAATATTCATCATCCAAAGCCTATCAGACCAACGCCACACAGCCAGCGCCAAAATAAGTGCCAAGGAAAGTGGTGGTATCACAAAGGCAATCTCACTGTGTACATTGGACATCTTTACACTGGTTTCACTCAATGTCGCACTTCAGACATATTTCTAAGTGCATATATCTATGGTCCGGCAAGGATCACTGCCCAATGAGTGCGATAAATGCACCGATGCACAGCGCGACGCCAAGAAATGCACTTGCACAATGTCGACAATCTCGCATTGTACATAGGACATCTATACACCCGTCTCACTGAATTTCGCACTTCAGACATGTTTCACAGTGTATGTATCGATCCTCCGGTGAGGATCATTGCCCAATCAGTGCGAAGAATGTGCCGATGCACAGCCGCAATGCCAAGAAATGTGCTCGCGCAATGTCGACAATCTCGCAGTGTACATAGGACATCTGTACATGCGTCTCACTGAATTTCGCACACAGCCGCAATGCCAAGAAATGTGCTCGCACCATGCCAACAATTTCGCTATGTCGATGGGACATCTGTACACCAGTTTCACTCAATTTCACATTTCCCACATGTTTCTAAGTGTATATATTGATCCTCCAGCGACAACCATTGACCAATGAGTGCGATAAATGCGCCGATGCACAGCCGCAACACCAAGAAATGTGCTTGTGCAATGTCGACAATCTTGCATTGTACATAGGACATCTGTACACCCGTCTAATTGAATTTCACACTTCAGGCATGTTTCACAGTCTATATATCAATCCTCCGGTGAGGATCATCGCCCAATGAGTGCAATGAATGCGCCAATGCACAGCCGCAATGCCAAGAAATGCGCTCACACAATGCCGACAATTTTGCAGTGTACATAGGACATCTGTACACCCGTCTCACTGAATTTCGCACTTCAGACATATTTCTAAGTACATATATTGATCCTCCGGCGAGGATCGTCGCCCAATGAGTGCGATAAATGCGCCGATGCACAGACGCAATGCCAAGAAATGCGCCCACGCGATGCCAACAATTTCACAGTGTACATAGGACATCTATACATGCACATCACTGAATTTCGCATTTCACACCTGTTTCTGGGTGCATATATTGATCCTCCGACGATCATTGCCCAATGAGTGCGATAAATGCACTGATGTGCAGCCGCAATGCCGAGAAATGCGCTCGCACCATGCCAACAATTTCGCTATGTCCATGGGCCGTCTGTACACCAGTTTCACTCAATTTCGCATTTCCTACATATTTCTTGTTGAAGCATGCAGGGGCATAGCGAGAGGAACTCTCTACTCACCTGTGCTGAGGGGATTACTTGCTAGTGAGCAGGTAGTGGTTGGAGTATAAGAAACGATCTATTGAGCGCTATTACAGCGCTGGGTTTATATACAGTGACTCCATAAACCATTGCAATGTTTGGTTGTTTTTGGTCAGTGTGATGTAGTGCCGGAGGGCGTGGGAATCTCGCTTAGCCTTGGTGGGCCGGGTTGTAGCATTGGTTCCTGGCTACCAAACGGTGCCTCAGTCATGTGATCAGGTACTGTGGCTGTGGAGATATGCCTATTTCAAAACAGACATGTCATTGCAACGGTTTATTCACTTTCAGCCCGGACAGTGGGATCTTAGCCAAATGAAGGCATAGTTGCTATTGTTTGAGCATACAAACAAAGATACACATACAAACATTATGTCTGAGTTTAAAAAAGTTCATGCACTTCTGTACTTCCAACCTCCAGCATCATGTGGTCTCTCTCATCCACCCAGAAGAACACTATCCTCACTAGGCTTGATTCTGGTTGTTCTGCTCATACTATAGCCTCAACCACTGGTCTCAATGTTTCCACAATCTCTATAATTCATGCCAAGGAGCATTCTGACCTGCAGAAATCCAGTGGAGATTGTCTATCCAAGCTTTTCCCTGCCAATGTCCGCCATTCCATCCACCTCATCTCTACTCACAGGGCCGAGAATGCTGTCCAGGTGACCAAATCTCTCACCAATATTATCAATCAGTCCCTCCACCCAAATACTGTCTGCCAGCACTTGAACAAAACTGGTATGAAGGCTGTGGTTAAGCAAAAATGTCCTATACTCTCTACAAGGCATTGCAAGGCATGGCTAGACTTTGGCTATGCTCACAAGGGTTGGACTCTGGATGACTGGAAGAAGGTGGTATGGTCTGATGAGACTAAAATCAATTGCCTAGGGTCAGATGGACATAAGTGGGTGTGGAAAAAGACAGGGAAGGGGCTCAGTGATTGGTTGGTAGAGGGGACCCTCAAGTTTGGAGGAGGTTCTGTGATGATGTGGGGCTGTATGGCTTGGGAGGGTGTTGGATATGCCACCAAGATTGATGGTAGGATGGATGGGGACCTATGCCTTCAAATTTTGAAGGATGAACTTCAAGAATCCCTTGAGTATCATGGTCACAATCCTCCTAACATCACCTTTCAGCAGGACAATAACCCCAAGTATACCTGTAAGAAGGTCAGGGAATGGCTAGAGGAGCAGTATTTTAGGACTATGGTGTGGCCTGCACAGTCTCCTGACCTTAACCACATAGAACATGCCTGGGGTTACCTCAAGAGGAGGCTTGCAGAGTATAAACACCCTCCTAATGGGATGGAGCAGTTATAGGAGAGGAATGAGGTGGAATGGAACAAGATACCAGCTATTATATGTCATGGATTGATTTAAAACATGTCTAGGACGGTTAATCTTTGTTTGTACAGCCAAACAATAGCAAATATGCCTTCATTTGGCTAAGATCCCACTGTCCGGGCTGAAAGTGAATAAACCGTTGCAATGACATGTCTGTTTTGAAATAGGCATATCTCCACAGCCATAGTACCTGATCACATGACTGAGGCACCGTTTGGTAGCCAGGAACTAATGCTACAACCCGGCCCACCAAGGCTAAGCGAGATTCCCACGCCCTCCGGCACTACATTACACCAACCAAAAAACAGCCAAACATTGCAACGGTTTATGGAGTCACTGTACTGGATACAAGCGTGACAAGTCACATCAGTGACTGTTGATGTGACTAAGAGTCCTTATCTAACTACTTATCTAAGATAGTAACACGCTGTAATGAATGCTGTACATGCTGCTATAAGCGCAAGTTCAACACTCCCCCTCGCTAAGCATCACCTAAGTGTGCGTGAGCGTAGATGGCGCATTTAGCTGCCATGTGTATCCTGATAGAATTCAAGGCCTAGTTGGGCTCTGAACTGTTCAAATTTGACATGTCCCAGGTTCTTTGTGAACATGTCTGCAGGGTTAGCTGCTCCATCAATAAAGTATATCTCAACCTTTTTCTGGGAGATTACTTCGCGTACATAGTGGTAGCAGATGTCGATGTGCTTGGAGCGCTTTTCTGTGATAGGGTTTGTAGCCATAAAGATGGATCCCTGATTATCACCACAGATTGGGATAGGCTTGAGGTTGTAGCTGAGCTCACTTAATAAGGAGCATATCCAGACTACTTGGCGACTGCAATCACTGAGTGCCATGTATTCAGCCTTTGTTGAGGAAAGAGTAACTGTCTTTTGGGCGTGAGATACCCAGCTGAATATGCCATCTGCAATTTTCAGGGTCAGATGCCCAGTCTGAGTCTGTACAGGCCATAAGGCCAAGACCAGATCCACCATTGAACACAAGGGAGTAATTCTTGGTTCCAATAAGATAGCGACAGATATGTAGCGCTTTGTTCAGGTGGTCTTCTGAGGGGTTTGCTGCATGCCTAGAAAGCACGGTCACAGCATATGCAATGTCAGGATGAGTTTCAAGCATGATGTAGAGCAAGGAACCAATGACGGTTTGGAAACGACTACGCAAGTTAGGGTCTGCAGCAGATTCGTTTGGCAAAGCATAGTAGCCTTGGGGAAGAGGAGTGGGTGCGGATTTTGCATTCTGCATACCGCATCTTTCGAGGATGGTTTCTAGATAAGCGCATTGATCTAAATATATCTTGCTGCCTTTGCGCTGAATGCACATGTGAAGGAATTCCTTGGAAACTCCTAGATCTCTGCATTCCCATTTCTTCATGAACAGAGCCTTGATTTCATCAACAATGGCTTTGTTAGGGCCACAGAAGAGGGCATCATCCACATAGATGATGGCTACGACAACATTGGAGCCTTTCTTCTTGTAGAAAAATATCCCAGCATCAGACTTTAGGCGTTCAAAACCTAGTTCTTCCATGGAATCGTTGAGGGTTTTCCACCAGGCTAATCCAGCCTGCTTCAAGCCATAGAGGGCACATAGTAAACGGAGCACTTTATGCTCTTGCCCTTTTTCAGTGAAGCCTTCAGGTTGTTCCATGTAGATCTCTTTGTCAAGCTTGCCATACAAGTAGGTGCTATGGACGTCGAGGCCGGAGATGTACCAGTTTTCTAGTGCAGCTAGTGCAAGCATTAAGCGCACTGTTTCAAAGCGCACAACTGGCGAGAATATTTGGTCAAAATCAATCCCTTCGACTTGGGAGAAGCCTTTGGCGACTAGCCTGGCTTTCTTGCGACCATCGGTTTTGCAGTCAAATACCCATCGATTTTTAATGACCTTGCGATGGGAGGGTCTGTCTACTAGGTCATATACACGGTGCTTCTTGAGTATATCAAGTTCTTCTTGACAAGCTGCCTTCAGAACGTTCAGCCGGAGGTAGGCGATCAATATCTCTGTAGGACCATTCTCTAGGCGGCTTTTCAGCGCTAGAGGTGTAGGAAATGGCTTTTGTTAACAGAAAGCTGGTAAGGACTGTTCCCCCTTCACGACATAACTTTTCCACATCTAGTTCACTCTCGCCTTGGGGCGGAGGAGGCGGTGGAGTTGGGTCAGGAACATGACCAGGAGGGTCTTGGCGCTGTGAGCTGCCTGATCCCTCAACCATTTTCTTCCAAGTACGGGGATTTTCCACATCTCTAAACTGATCAACGGGGTGTCGGTTTTCTCCATAGACATTTCCAGGACGTTTGGGAGCATGTCTTTCGCGCTGAGAGCGGCGAGGACCTGGGGGAATCTGTGGAGGACGTGGTGCTCTAGGAGGGGTCCTAGGATCTGGTACTGGAGAAGGTACACGAGGAGGTGTAGGAGGAGGTGGAGGTGGAGCACGAGGCTCAGCACTTTTATCCTTATCTTGGCGATATGAGCCAACAATATCATTGATAATGTTGTCGTCAAGATCTTCGCCAGTCACATCTGGAGGAGCGGTCAGGTGGGGTTGCTTTTCACGATGTGGCTGACTCTTTTGTGTAGAGCAGTGTGGAAAAGATTTCTCATCAAAGAGAGCATGTGTGGAAGTGAATACCACATTGTTTGGGGAGCGCATAAACAAGTGGTTACGCTCATTGCCAGGGGCAGATCCAAGATAAACCATGAGCTCAGATTTGGCAGCCAGTTTATTGGTGCGCACGTCAGGGTGAAGCCAGACGTAAGCTCCGCATCCAAAGACACGGAAGTGACTGATATCGGGTTGTTTTCCATTCAGGAGCTCGAAAGGGGTTCGCCAATTTAGGCGGTCCATAGGCAATCTGTTGTAAACATGAGTCGCTTGTTGGGTGGCAAATTCCCACCAAGATTGAGGTATGCAAGCCTCATGGCACATTGCCTCTGCTTTGTCCATAAGAGTGCGCATATAGCACTCAGCGTGGCCATTCTGTTTAGGAGTATGCAGGGCGCTCTGATAAACCTGAATCCCTTCATCTTTGAGCATATTGTCGAAAGCTTTAGACTTGTACTCTCCCCCTGCATCTGACATCCATCCTTTGAATTGAGCACTGTGTTGAACACTAGCAAGCTTCATAAAGTGTTTGGTGGCCGTTAATGCTGCATTTTTGGTGCGCAAGGCGGTTATCCACACAAAGGATGTGAAATCATCTAAAAAGACGATCAGATACCAGTACTTGTGGTATGAATCCACAGGGAAAGACTTGAGGTCTGAGTGGACAAGTTTGAAGGGGCATGTAGCACGCTTGGGGTTTTCAGGGAAAGCTCAATTGGGCATCTTGCCAAGAGCACATCCAGGACATATAGGATTTTCTATAGGAAAATCGATGGTAGGGAAGTTCTGAGTATGTTTTTGCGCATGTCACAGCACTTCCTTAGAAGGGTGCGTGAAGCGGCGGTGCATAAGCTCATAATCAACGGGATTTATACTCGTCTTGAGTTTCTCTTTCCATGAGTATGATTTGAGGACATAGATGGTGTCTCCAGGAATTCTTGGATGGAATACCAAGTAGGGATTTCCTGTATCTGTGTAGATGGTGATGTGCTGCGAGTTACTGCGCACAGTCAATTTATCTCTTAAGAATGAACCCATAGAGAGTAACCGATGATTGAGTTGAGGCATATAGAGAACAGGGTGAAGTCTTGCGATGACAGCATATCCTTCTTCATCTTTGTATCTGATGATGACGGTGCCTTTGCCTTCAATAGTGGCGACACCATTTGCAGTGTAGGCAGTCATTTTGGTCTCCAAAGGAGAGTATTCAGAGAAATCATCAAGACTCATTGTAAAGTGTTCTGAAGCACCTGAGTCAAGCATCCATATGGGCGATGATTGGTCTGGTCTTTTGCCCTTACATCTTGCGCAAGCAGAGAACGAAATCAAGTGCACACAATTTTCATTGGGACAAGGTTCTACAGATATACTACTCATCGCTATTCTAATGTGCGCATTAAAGCAAGCACCAGCACTGAAGTAAGCATATTGCTGTTGCGGCGAGGAAAAAGGGACTTACCATTGATATTCAACAACATTTTCCCCTTCATTGGCCTGGTTGTCGATGTACATGTTGTAGATGTCATCTTCGATGTAGTCGCTGCCCAGAGAGACGGTGTCATCATCATAGGCGGGGACGGCGGCAGAGAGGCGGTCCTCAAGGCGAAGACACTTGGGAGCAGGCTCAACTTTGAAGGAAGGAGCGGTGGAAGAGGCGGCTATCTTGTCGAGAGCACGAATGGTCTCGAAAGAGGGTTCTACGCCTAAAATGTGGGCGAGATCGAAGGCCTTTTGGGTATTGTCCCAGGCAGGAGGGCCAAAGAATTGGGCGCCAGGTGTATGAGCGAGGCGGCGAGGGTCGATGACGGAAAGGGTGTCGACGATGGTAGGAAGGGTGAGGTTGACAGTGGAGGCAAGATGAGCGTGGTCATGGTTGTTCTGGTGACAATTCTTGCCACCATGAGTTCCACGACACTTGTTCTTCCCCTTGTTCTGAGCAGGCGCTCCAGCGTTGTTGCCTCCACCTTGCTTAGGTGGTTGCTGCTGATGCTGCTGCTGCTGGTTGAATTTTGGGTCAGGCTGTTTGCGCTTTACAGCGCTCAGCTTCTGAACCTCCTTGTGCTTACCGCGGCTGTTGTCAGCCTGTTCCCAACAGAGGATGGCGGCTTTTTCAATGCCAGCAGGGTTCATCAATTCCTTGTCCATTGCGACAATCTGCGCGATGGAGTTCATCGAGGATGGGAGTTTGGAGAGCAGGATCATGCCTTGGACTTTGATAGGGATTTCGAAATCAGCCTTCTTAAGGCGAGTGAAGTGAGCGTTGATTTTGTTGAACGCAGAAGCAGGGTGTTGGTTGGAAGGGATGGGGGTGTCCAACATCGCTTTGAATTCGCCATAAGTGGCGGAGACACTGTAGGGAACTGCAGTTCCCTACTGCCGCAGATGTCATCCATACAGGTTTCCAGCTATATATCAGCATCGCATCATGTGCAGGACTGCGCGAGACCTCGGCCGGTTTTCCCACGCTATCTGGTGCTCACCCGATACATCTTACACTATCCTACCCTCACCCGAGCCATGGGCAGCATCATCCCACCCTGTGCAGTTGCATCTCGCCCGACTAGCATTATCGCCATTAGATCTCATGTGCATTGGCCAAACATTCTGCGCATGACCGCGTGAGACCTCAGCCGGTTTCCCCATGCTACCTGGTGCATATTCGGACCATCTTGCATCATCCTATCCTCGCCCGAGCCCATGGGTATCCCATGCGCCCACCAGTCCTGTCCACCCAAGCCTTATTTGGTATGTGTCCATTATGGTTCTGTCATGTCTTGGGAGATTCCGAGACTATATAAGGATGTAGCTAGCCTTCGTCCTGGAGGAATCTTTTTGTCCTGTATGAATCCTTCATCACCCAATCAACCTGCTGTTGATCTGCCCATTAGTTTCCTTCTCTGTGTGACAGCTGCACACCTGGTGTTTTCTAAGTATTGTTAGTGTATCTGACGCATCCATCATAGGCCAGCGTCCCCTAGCGTGGGGAAGCCTGTATCACAACCCAGCAACATCCGTCACGACATTTCTTGCTATTTCTTGCCCATTCCTCGCCCATCTGTGCCCATCTGTGCACATCATCACCCATTCCTCACCCATTCGTGCGCATCCTTGCCCATCTGTGCGCACCCTCGCCCATCTTCGCCCATCTGTGCCCATCCTTACCCATCCGTGCCCATCTGTGCCCATCCGTGCGCACCCTCGCCCATTCTTCGCCCATCTGTGTGCATCCTTGCGCATCCTTTCCCTTCCGTGCACTTTCTGCCTGGCCTTCTGGCCAGGTTTCCCATTTCTCACACCAGGGACACCCCTTGTGGTTTGAGCTCACCTCAAGCACTTCTCAGAGTGCGCATCCCCTACGGGATGAGCACGTCGCACCCCTCGCACACATCTGATCTTGTAGCCCTGTCTGGGCAGCTTGGTTGCACACAACGCCTTGGGTGCCATACTCTGTGGAGAGCGCATCCCAGAAGGCTTTTGCAGAGACGAGGGTGTCATGCTTGATGTGAATGCTCTCTTGAACACGGAGGATGAGGTATCCTAACGCTTTGGTGTCGTCCTGTTTCCAGGAGTAGATGTCGTTGGCGTTGTTGGAGTTGTCATCATAGGTGGTAGGAGAGGGGCACGTCTCAGTGAGAATGTGAGAGACGCCTTGAGCCATAAGGAAACCTTTCATCACGGGTGCCCAGGAAAGGTAGTTGGCGCCGGTGAGGACAGAGACGAGGTTGTTGATAGACGAAGTCATAATGGAAAGAGATTTTCTGCGTCGTCCGGGTTAATGAGGATACTGTTGTGCCAGGTAGCGTGATACTGCTGAACAACTTTGTTGATGGTTTCTTGAACAGTAGGAGCGTTCCAAGTAGTGGCGTTCCAGGTAGGATGTCCTGGCCAGAGATCTTCTGCAGGAGTCGGATTGACGACGGTGGTGTTAGAAGAGGTCCAGGTAGCTGGGGAAGCGGTGGCAGGAGCCTGTTGGATGTGGTTCCAAGAGAAGTTGAAGTGCCAATTGTTGACGTTGATACAAAGTTCGAAGGTATCTTGGAAGAAGAAGATGACGAGGCGATATGGCAGATAGACGAGGAATGCGAGGAGTGCCAGGCAGAAGTAGGTTTGACCAAAGAAAAAGATAATGACACTGTATGTCAGGTAAGTGGCGAAGGTCAAGTATGCAAGGCAGCAGTAAAGAAGCATTTGACATTGATTCTGTCAACGAAGGGAGTCAGCACCTATACAGGGCGACAAGCAGCCATTAAGGCGCTTTGAGGAAAGATAGCAGCCCCTTGAGGGCGCTGTGAGAATCATCTCTGAGCAGCATGTTAATGCGCTCATTCCTCAGCTCAGTGTCAAGCCATTTAGGGCGACATTGCAGGGAGTTAGAGAGCGCACTCAATGCAGCCATGAAGGCGCAGAGAGGCTGCATCTCGGGCTCATAACCTGTTGAAGCATGCAGGGACATAGCAAGAGGAACTCTCTACTCACCTGTGCTGAGGGGATTACTTGCTAGTGAGCAGGTAGTGGTTGGAGTATAAGAAACGATCTATTGAGCGCTATTACAGCGCTGGGTTTATATACTGGATACAAGCGTGACAAGGTCACTGATGTGACTGTTGATGCGACTAAGAGTCCTTATCTAACTACTTATCTAAGATAGTAACACGCTGTAATGAATGCTGTACATGCTGCTATAAGCGCAAGTTCAACA
>KN819400.1:116202-132434 GCA_000827475.1 Paxillus involutus ATCC 200175
AACTACCTACCACCAGTTTTGCCAGCCTCTGAACCAGCCTCTGAACCAGCTTCTGAACCCCATCTCCAAGCCACTAGCCACCCCAAACGAACCGCCCTGCACTCCCTCAACGTCAACGATGACCATCCCAGGTACTCATCCGCCCAAACTGCGCATGGCGTTTCTTCTCAGCCGTAACCTTCACCCTCTACGTCGTGCCAAGCAAGCTATGTATGCTGAAACCGAACGGCATACAGCTCGTAACAGCTCAGCACTTGGGCACGGACGACATGGAAACTCCAATCATTGATATTTCAACATCCGCGGCCCCCAGGATGTCTCCAGACGCAGGTCACATTTACTCTACGAAGGCGTTGAAAGAACTAGATCGTATCCAGCATATAGTAAGTTAGTGAGTTATCAAGTCCACAAGGTACCGTTCAATCCAGAAATGATGCTCCTCACTCCCAACTACGCGACCGCACTACAGCGCAGTGGTCCATCGCGCAGCTAGCTATCAGGCTACCGTGACTGCTGCAACTTCTGTATCGTGCTGCGTCTTCACATAGACAAATGTCACTATGATGTAATCCAGAATGTGCGTCACGGAAGGCGAGATCTCGAGGTAAGGTGGGTGAGAGGGCGACCGGATCCCAAAATTGCGATCGTGAGATTTCGCCAGTTGGTCTTGCGAGTCTTCAGGCTGGAGCTGCACATGGTCAACCAAAGGTTAGTGATAATGTAAAAGTCAGTTGAAGGCGACTTACAACACAGTTCACATCCGACAGGCTAAGTTTCCACTTGTACGCACACCCGTCTGGCCCTATGAAATGACGGTCGCTTTTCGCAGAACATCAGACAAGTACGCGAAAGTTTGGAGAAACGTAACGCACGAGGAGAACCATCGTTGTGTAAACATATCATCTGCCTTGATGACCTGACCCCCGAAACGGATCTCGTCACTCCGAAACACATGCCAATTGATTACAGCGAGTTCTTCTGAGCCACCAAGTGAACCGCCAGTATGTTTTCTGATGGCCATGTTCTTTCCAAAAGACGTCGTGTGTGTGGTGTAGAGCACACGCCCCGACTCATCGGCTAGGTCAGCGTTCCGGTAGTCCCAGCTGCTGAAAGTGAGACGCATTATGAGGGGTATGGATATGAAGACCACGTAGAGACTCGAGATTGCTTGTTTTGGGATCTATTCCTACCTCAGGCCATCTGCCCTTTTATGTGTTCTCGACGAGGCGGTGTGTGGCCGGCAAACGTAGAAATGCACCTGCCTTGGCATTATGGAGTAGTTTCCAGATTTCGAAAGTCTGCGTAAGCCCTGTTGGGGCAGTGTGGTGGAGGCTGTTGCCAAACTATCGGTCAAGTGTTAGTAATGTACCTACTACTATCAGTGCGAATTCGCTCGACGAGCACTGTCACAGAGTCTCCCTTACAGCTCGCGCAACATTTGGCCATGGAGTAGGGCGAAATTGTCAAGGTTGGCAGGACGGCTGATGCACGATGGCATAACAAGTGGATCCCGGCGGCGGATTATTCTATTGAGAAACCCCCGTGGGAAAAAGAAACCCCCCATTACCGAGAAACCTCTCCTAAAAAGGTAACCTGGTGGCAAGGACCCCAAAAACCACTATACATCACATAAGCAAAATATTTCTTCAATTACAAACAAAGTAAAATAAAAATACAAAATGTGTCAGCCATGCCACATCCTTTGCAGGCTCCTTCCCACCACTGCTGGAGAGGTCGAGTCGGTCTGCTATGGTGTGGTGGACTTAGTAGAATCTGAAGTGGTAGTGTTATTCTTAGAACGAATCACGTGCACAATACAATATTCAATCCCAGCACAACCTTATTTCTCGACCTCTCCAGCAGCGGCTGGAACTTAACATTTGTAAACATTCGCCAGCCACAGCGGCAGCATGCTGCCATTGCCTGCGGAGCCTAGAAAATATGGCAACGATTAAGGGAATACATATTAGCAAATCAAATATATATCATACAAATCCCTTCGGGCAAGAATGGTAGGATTGGCATCTGAAGCCCCTAGTCTCTCTACCATACGAGACAAAGCTCAAGAATGCTTTGGGAAACGAGCATGCCTCTGGCAACTCAAAATAACAGAAGCATTCCTCAAAGGAGATCGTGATATAGTGTGTGTTGTGGGCACGTCAATGGGCAAGACATTATCATTTTGGCTTCCACTGCTATTTCGGCCTTCAGGCATTCAGATAGTTGTCACACCACTCAATCAGCTGGGATGACAGAACATTGATTCGCTCGCAAAGGCTGGAATCAAAAGTATAGCTATCAATGCTGAGACAGTGACCTGGGAGAATTTCTGAGTGAGTTTCAATGGTTTTAGTAAGTGTTGGACTCGTTGATCAACCCCTTGTCCTTGCAGGCAATTGAAGAATTAAAGTATCGCACAATCATTGTCAGCCCAGAACAACTTATGAAGCCCAGAGGAGAGTTTGAAAAACTGCTACGGAAACCAGAATTTGCATCGCACATAGTAGGATTTGTGTTTGACGAAGCACACTGCATAACATCATGGGGAGAATTCCGACCGGAATATAGGGAATTGCAGCGGCTTTGATACATCTTACCTTCCCAAGTTCCATTCATGATTGCTTCAGCAACTCTTACCCCCGAAAATCTCACTGATGTCAAGCGACTCCTTCACATGTGTACAGAAAATCTCCTGACCATACACACGTCCACGGATCGTCCCAATATCAGGCTATGTGTCTGGAAAATCAAGTACACACTGTTATCGTACGCTGATCTTGGATTCTTAATACCTCTGGACTGGAAACACAGCGATCCTCTCCCCCCGAAATTTCTGATATTCTTTGACGACATCCAAGACGCTATTGGTGCGGCAAGATATCTCCAGAGTCAGCTCCTGCTTGAACTACGTGACAAGATTAGATGGTTCAATTCTGACATGACCACAAAGTTCAAGGAGGCTGCAGTGACGGACCTTATCTCTGGGGACGTAATTGGGCTTTGTACCACTGAGGCGTTCGGAATGGCAAGTGAAAGACATAGCTGGACTTCGACATTAGCCCCCTTGTTAACATCAAGGTTGAACAGGGAATGGACATACCAGATATCATTTTAGTGATCCAGTGGAAGGCGACCTGCAAGCTTTCAACATTGTGGCAGCGTTGGGGACAAGCCGCCCGAGATCAACAGTTGCAAGGCACTGCAATCTTGTTGGCTGAGAAAGAACACTTTGACGATACACGGGAAGAAAAGCGCTGCAGACAGGAAGTGAGGAAACGGAAAGCAAAGGTGAAGGTCACAGGTGCAATTCAACCTGCTGCTAAACGTCGAATAATTACTGGGAGGTCAATGGGGGGAGTGGTGAAATAGGTGAAGATGTAGAGGCACGTGGTGAGAGTGGGGATGAAATAGATAGTGACAGAAGTGACAGGGATGGTAATGCGGCGAGTGACACTGCTGCACTTAGGATGGCCGCTTCTGGAGGTAGTGCTTTCTGGTGCTGGTGACGAACAACTGCGAGCCATGATGAAGCCACCCACTGAGGGGAAGACCTGGACTGCACGGTGAAAGCATAAAGAGTTGGATCCAGCAATGGATTACCTGATCAATGCAGGTGTTCGGGATGGCCTACAATGTCGCCGCGAGGTCTTTCACATTCACTTTGATAATGCAGCAGCTGGTGAGAATATTCTATTCAATTTGTTCACAATGTGATAATTAATATTAGTATATCGCACAGATGTTGATCATGACAGATGTGACCCATCAGAACAAGAAGGTTGTTCACATTGCGCTCCCGTCACTCCCACTGTCTGCTGTGACATTCACCATCCTGACACTTTTGCCTCCTTTGAAGCACTTGTACGACAGCTGCCCAACTTGAAACTTCCCAACCGCTCCTGTCTTTCTAAATTTGCCATGGGACCTAAGGAGTATGAGCTCAGCAAGGCATTAGAGGACTGGCGGGAAGAAAAAACCAAACAAATGCACAGAGAATCACATCTCACTGACCTTGGCCCAGGTCTTGTCATGCCCGACACAGTTCTTGACCGGATTGTGGCTTGTGCACACCACTGCAAGATCAAGACCACAGATGATCTGTGCAAGGAAATTCATTGGTCAAGCACAGACCATTTCGGGACTGAAGTCGTTGCCCTTGTTCATCACATCATCCTGGTTCCAATGCCACAGGCTGTGCTTACCACCATTCCGCTGAAAGAAACTAAGTCCTTCCCAGGTGTCAAGAGGTTGGGACAAAGAGACGAAATATAATGAAGGGTGTGATAGGTTCGACCCTAAGGGGATTCACTGGTGAGAGGAACTTGAAGAGGGTGAGTCCGTCGGTCTAGGTAGTGGAGAATGTCTGATCATAGACAATCCGCGTCTGTTCCGTGGTGAACAGGCGGATAAATGAGAAGTGGTTTGGGAGCGGGTTGTGTTGGAGTGGGTTCGTCATCGTCGTTCTTACATAGGGTTTTTAGACCTTAAGTGCGTGGTCACAGAAGATAAGATTCCCAAAGACTAAGTACAGACTTTTATAGTCTGGGCATACCCGTGACTGAGTCAAACAAAGTCAAAACATAAAAGTGAACCACCCATATGCGGCGGATAACAATATAAGGTGCATAGCGGAAGAAGGTACATACATGGACAAGAGGGCTCGCAGCCAAGACTTACCAACATATTGGGATGGACAAGGAAGGATCTGGGTGGTCGTTGGGCAGAGACCGTGTATGAACGGACGGGTTCCGCTGCAAGTGGGAAGCGGATGAGAGCGGGCTCGATGGATAGTGAGTGAGACAATGAGGATTGCGGCCGGAAAGTCAAAGGGAATGGTGGTGACCTTGGGTATTGTTGATGGGACGTCCGACTTGCAAGTGAAGGACACTTGCGGCTGTAGGGAATGTGAGTTCCCTACACCGCTTCAAAGCCGCCCAGTCCCTTCATCCAACTCAGCCATCACCGGTTCCACTCGCGCACACCAACTTCAAGTTGATGAAGTTGTATCTGAGTTGAATGCAGGGAAGAAGAACAAATGTGGTGCCTGCAGGTTAGAGGGACATAACAGTAAGTCGTGTCCCCTTTTTTTGTACCTCTGGGACCAACTGTGACCACTATTAGGGCATAATTGTGTGTGTTTAAAGCACCCATCAAGAATCTCTACTACCATCAGAAACAAGGAGAATGTACTGCGGTGAACGTTCGCCACCTTTGATCATCATTGGCTAACTTCAATTTCCAGCAACCACTGTAGTGCATGACATCCCAAGTTCTATCGCAAGGTCCTCTATAGTAGTACTGCTCTCTAGTCCCTTGCTTTCGTCTGTAACATCCTCCTTCTCAGTTTTTTCCATCAGTTCTTCGCCTTTAATAATCAAATCCGGGATGGAATACTTGCTCTTCCGCCCAATCTTGACCTCGTGCGGTGAATGGTCCATCATGTATTTACATAGTTGGTGTATTGTTTTGGCCATATTTACCTCGGTGTGCTGGGACATTAGGTGAGTGTGAAGAAAGTTCTTCTTGAAGGTACTGTGTAAGTTCCGATACACTTGCACCAGTGGCAACTCAAGGATGATACGGTCAATGGTACGGTTCGAGAACTTTCCACCATGAATAACCTACAACAGTACTGACAATCAGTACAGCGCACATCAAAACACATCTCAAGTACCTTCGTGAACAGATTATTCAGCTCGGCACACCAGTCAACACCATGGAACTTTCCCTTCACACCAGAGGGGTTAATCAAGATATGATAATGAACGGCTTTCCTTTGAGGTGGTCAGCGGGATCAAGTTTGTGCAGTTAATGGTTGGCCTCACCTCAGACCTTCCGGGTAAGTGAAATGGACCTTGCAGAGGAACTCTGTCATGTGCGTAGCATACTTATGTTTCCCGTAGCCTTGAAAATTAGAATCCAAGGAACAAGACATGCTTCAACACGACCGATGTCGCCAATGTTCATTGCGTACATCAATTCCTCATAGAGTAGCATGTACTTGTTTAGAAGCAGGCCGTTTTCGTTCGATCAGATTCACGCAGATATGAACAGACAAACATGGTCAAATACATATACTACCACTTTGAGACATAAGGAAGCATAGCCAGTTTTCACTGGGTTTCACCTTTCGCCTTTCACCATTTGCCATTTGCCATTTGCCGTTTGCCATTTGCCGTTTGCCATTTGCCATTGTTCACCATCCGCCTTTGCAGTTGTCTTCACAGCCTTCCCTCCCATTGCCTTCGGCTTTCCCCACCTTGCCTTTGCCTCCATCATGCCGAGGCTTTTTTCGGAGGTGCGGCTATGAGTGGGCACACCAATCGCCCTTGGCAGATTGCTATTCATACCATAGAAAGAATATAGACACTCAGAAATATCACTTCAATGTTATTTTTGTATGATGTCGGCTTGCCTCAGATGGTTTGGTTACCAGACCATATGCTTCTGGTTGTCTTTGCACGCTCCTGTCCCCGTCATGGCCATTCGCCCATGAACGCTGATACGAAGAGGTGATGACCTGATGAGCTCACCTTCAGCCCTTTGGTATATCCATGGCCGGCGTAGAATGGTAGTAATCATACATATGCTATGGGCATGAACGCTGATACAAAGAGGCGGTGACTCAATGAGCGAGATTGTCTATGCATAGGTGAAGGGAAATGGATCGCCGGATCGAATGCACCCAAGGTGCTCCTCCGAAGACCAGGCATTTAAATACTGTGAAAGTTTGTAGTCGAAGCAATAGCAATATTGCATGCCAGAGAATGCATATATGCACTCACAAACATGTCTTTGATGTGAAGTTGAGTGAACTGGGTGTACAGATGTCCGATCGACACAGCGAGATTATCGACGTTACGCCAGGGCATTTCTCGGCATTGTGGCTATGCATTGGCCCATTCATCGCACTCAGTGGGCGACGATCCATGCCGCAGAATGGATATATGCACCCAGAAACATGTCTGAAATGCGAAATTCAGTGACATGGGTGTACAGATCTCCTATCGACATAACGATCTTGTTGATGTTGCGCCGGCGCATTTCTCGGCATTGCAGCTGTGCATTGGCGCATTCATTGCAATGTTTGCCCGGCGGTTCACTGTGCGCCATCGCCATTTGCCATTTGCCATTTGCCATTTGCCATTTGCCATTGCCCTCGGCTTTCCTCACCTTGCCTTTGCCCTTCACCATTCACCTTTGCTGTTTGCTGTTTGCTGTTTGCTGTTTGCTGTTTGCTGTTTGCTGTTTGCTGTTTGCTGTTTGCTGTTTGCTGTTTGCTGTTTGCTGTTCATTGTTTGCTGTTTCCCTTCACCTATGCTGTCTCGTCACTGCAGCCCGTGTCGCTTATTCTGCCATCTCAATGGCTGCCGTTGCCAGTCTGGTTTTCCCTCGCCCTCGGCTGCTCTAGACTTTCCCCCCGTCATGGAGCTTTGTTCGATGGAGTGTGGTGGTGGCCCTAGGCAAATGGTAAATGGCCAATGGCCGTGAACCACGAACCCTGCACTGCGAGGCAACCAGTCAGATGGCAGAATGAGCGACACGGGCTCCAGCGCCGATAGCAAAATGCCAATGGCCAATGGCGAACCCCGAACCACGAACCCCGCACTGTGAGGCAGTCATTCAGATGGCAGAATGAGCAACACAGACTCCACCGCCGATAGGAAAATGCCAAATGGCCTATGGGCGGCTTTCTGAACGCCATGGCTCGAAATAAATATCTACCAAGTCCTATTTCGCCTATAATTGTGAATGCCGAAGCTGCAAATGAACTATATACATAGCTACAGTGATTAGAAATGACCCATAGGCTCATGGGTGGAATGCCGAGACAACCAACAAGCCCATGGGCCAATGGGCGAAATGCCGAAAGTACCTATGGTGCTTCTCCGATGGGCCCATTGGCCAGAAAGCCCTCCCAGATCCACCAATTTACCTAATTTTCACCCAATGCCCCAATCAGTTGATCACCAAAGGCAAAATGGGCCCATGGGTAATATGCCAATTACCCGATATTGGCCCATGGGTCAATTGCCGAAAAATCAATATGGGCCGACATTGGTTGACTGGCCGACATCCCTATGATATCGAAATTGGTCGCCTGGTCGCATTCCCAAATTTGGTACATAATGGGGTGCATTTGAAGACCTGGAGAATATTGCAAACACGCTTGCAAAAGAATATGTTGCCACCTATAAGCTTCACCAAATGAGACGCAAGGCGGACACACAACGAGATCAGCAATGGAAGTTGATTGTACCTGCATTGGTAATTCATACACATTGTGTCCTCGTTCCCATCAGTTGCATTGCCAGCGTTGCCCACCAAATGAATTCCAACTGGCAATCGCGTTTTTGCCTTGTAAGTTGTACAAAATACTTGCCAGTGAATCTGACCCAACTCCCTCTTCGCCAACTCTCCCCTTCCATGGAAGCTGGCCCAAGCAACCAACAGCCTGAGGCTGCTCCCCGGTACAATTGTATCTGCATAAAGCATGGCCGCGGACAACCCCACCTCGTATCGACTGCGACGTGGTATCGCCATCTACACAAAGCAAGTTCAGACCAGGAACGGCAACGCATGCTTGAAGCCAATAGGCTCTGGCATGGTCCTGATGCAAACCTTCCTACTACCGGTAGACCAAGAGGTTCAGTTGCTCGCAGACGCAACAATGTCCTACCTATTCAGAAAAGAGGGCGAGAAGCCGAAGAGACCCAAGCTTCTCCCGGATGGCACAAGCGAGGTCGTGAACAATCTGCTGAGCAGGTATGTATTCGCTTGATATAACATGGTCACTTGCTCACATAGCAACCAGCCTCATCAAGACTCTCCCCCTCTTTTAGATTCTCCTCCACCAAGTCCTCCTCGCTCCCCAGCACCTCTTGGCCCTCCACAGTCCCCTCCACCTCCACCTCCACCGAGTCCTCCTCGCTCCCCAGCACCCCTTGGCCCTCCACAGTCCCCTCCACCTCCACCTCCACCTCCACCGAGTCCTCCTTGCTCCCCAGCACCCCTTGGCCCTCCACAACCTCCTCCAGCCAACAACAACATCTATGAGCGCAGACCACAACCAGACGTTGATATAGAAGCCCTTGCACGCTCTGCGATGTTCCAGCCGATGTTGCACACCATGAGCTTCATACAGGAACTCAGAAACGCATCTACCACAGACCCTGTAGCCAAACTCAGTGACGAAGCGTTGGACCGACTTCGCAATCCCCCAAATGTCCCACTGGTAATAGACAACCCCGGTATCCGCCATAGCATCTCAACCTACCTCGCCCTCGAGCACTCGTCTCAAGTCGCCTATGAAGCAATCTGCCGCTCGTCCAAACACAACCTTGGTGCTGCACCAGGAGCTGAGGACATCCTAACCTTCCACAACGTCGAAAAGCTCATCAAAATTCACACAGGCGTCGAACCCCTCCTCCATGACATGTGTCCTAATACATGTCACGCTTTTACCGGGCCATTTAGCATTCTCGACGAATGCTACATTTGTCAAACGTCTAGGTGGAACGAGCAGAAGCTCCAGGGATCCAATGGGCGCGTCAAAGTCCCTGCTCAACAGTTCACCACCATCCCTGTCGGCTCCCAGCTCCAAGCACGCAACCGCAGTCCTGGTAGTGCTCGCGACATGTGTTACCTCTGGGAACGGACACAGACCCTCTTGGATGAAATTCAGCGCTCCGGATCAATTTCTGTCGTCGATGACATCGTCATGGGTTGGGACTACCTCGGAGCGGTACTCGATGGGGACATCAAAGAGCATGACATTGTTCTCATGCTATCGCTCGACGGCGCTCAGCTCTACGATAGCAAAGAATCCGACTGTTGGATATATATATGGGTAATACTCAATCTTTCTCCTGAAAAATGATACCAGAAACTTCATGTTCTACCTGGTGGCTTCATACCCGGTCCCAACAAGCCGAAGAACGTCGACTCATTCCTATTTCCTGGTATTCATCACGTTGCAGCACTCCAGCATGAAGGACTACCCATGTGGGACCCCCTCACTGATTCACGCTACATCTCCCATTTGTATCTTCTCTTCACAACTGCGGACGGCCCCGGCCTTGTATACTGGGATGGGATGGTAGGGCACAGTGGCAAGAATGGTTGCCATGTATATTGTGGTGTCCTCGGACGCTGCAAAGACCATGGTACGCATTACTACCCTGCCCTCCTCTGTCCGTGTGACCATGCAGTTGCTGGGTCGGACCACGATGATATCGACGCCTTCGAGCTTCCACAAGGGGGTTCTGCTGAATATGCAGGCAACCTAAAGAAGATTGTTTCCGTCCGCAATCAAACCCAATGGGACAGGATGAAGACGGAGACCGGCCTCACCAAACCCCCCTTAATTCTCGGTCTCGACCCCATCCGCTCCCTCGGAGTCCCCTTGTGCATGACGACAGACATCATGCACCTTGCCAGAAACCTCTCCGACCTTCTCATCTCCCTCTGGCGTGGTACCATGGACGTCGGGCCCAGCGATGATAGGGCCAGCTGGGACTGGGCTGTACTCGAGAGCAACGAGGCCTGGACAGCTCATGGTAAAGATGTTGAGCGCGCTGGTTCACACCTTCCAGGCTCTTACGACCGCAAGCCTCGTAACATCGCCGAGAAACTCAATACACAATACAAAACCTGGGAGTTCCAGCTATATACATTCGGCATCGCCCCCATTCTACTCTATGGTATCCTTCCCTCCGAATATTGGACTAACTATTGCATGCTCGCCCGTGGGTTCCAAATCATGTGCCAACACTCTATAACCCAACAACAGCTTCAACATGCGCATGGGCTTCTCTGCACATGGGAGCACAATTTCGAACGTTTCTATTACCAGCTCAAGCACGACCGGCTCCATTTCATTTGTCCCGCCGCCCACCAAGTCATTCATTTAGTTGTCGAAGCCATTCAAAAGGGCCCTCCGATCTGCTACGCACAATGGACTATGGAGCGTACGATCGGAAACCTGGGGCAGGAAATCCGGCAACCATCCCAACCTTACGCCAACCTTGCTCGTGAAGGCGTGCGACGGTGTCAAGTCAATACCCTCATTTCCATCTTGCCGGAGCTTGACAACCACCCTACAGGTCTCCCATATGGGTCAATTGACCTCGAGGGCGGTTACGCCCTTCTCCGCAAGCGTTCTAAGTATTCCGTACACCCTGATGCTCAAGTTTCCCAAGCCATCCAGAACTATCTACCACCCCACCAGGAAGTCCCTCGTATCACCAAATGGGCAAGGCTTCTTCTACCCAATGGACAAATTGCACGCTCGGCATGGAGGGAGACCCTCAAAGCTCCAGAGCAGCTACGAATTTCTCGTAATGTGAAGGTAATGCCCCTCATTTCCTCAGCAGGTGAACACTTCTACTAATAACACGCATCCTATTCGTAGCTTACCCTGGATGGTAACGTTCGGGTCGGGGAGGTTCAGTACTTCACGCAGCTAGCCATACCTCGTCAAGAAGGGGGATGGCATTTTTCTAATGTCGCTATCCTCAAGCTTTACTCCAAACCAAATGCGGAATTGCTCCAGCTCTCGTCTCAAGTTCTGGCCGCGTCAAAAATTATTGACGAGATTGTCATATGTGATGTCAAAACTATCCTTAGTGTCATTGCAATGATACCAAGGCAATTGTTGTTGCCATCAGGGGAAGAAGGGGATTACTTTTGCATGGTGGAGAAACCTGGTTTGGACATTTCAGATCTCGGGGTACCTTACAGTATTTATTCTGACGATGACGCTGACGACGATCACGATGTGGAGTAATTAACTATGATGAATACATGACTTTGTTTAAGGTCACAGAATGTAACGAAAAAAACTACTCGAGGCGAGCACGCTTTGTATAGTACGTCTCCTTGACCTCCTCCAAAAACGCCCTCCTTTTGGCTCTCTCTTTCTCGATGAGCGATGAGTCGAAAGGTCGTACCATATACTTTGACGTTGGCTCTACCGGCGTACCAGGTCGGATAAGGAGGCGGCAGGGCGATATGGGACAGCTGTAGTGAGCAGAACTTTGGTTAGAGTTCGATGGTTATTGGAGTATGTACAAGCACGCACCTAAGAAAGCCACCGTCCTCAAGCTTGATTGTATCCTTGAGTTCTTCTTTGGTAGTGGGATCGCCTGGTGGTTTGCGGGAGCATCTCCGGGTTGAGTTAGACTATAAATCATGTCAGCAAACATCTAGAACATAAAAAAAATACCTGCATCTCCGAGTCAACCTCACTAATCTCCTTGTTTTCAAGGTCTTCCGTTTGAGTCTGCCTGTAAATTATGTCAGGATATGTAAGTTAGGATACACAAAAAGATACCTGCACTGAGCGTTTCTCGATGGCGTCTTTTTTGACGCGAAGAATCATTTGCTGTATTGGACATCAATCTAAGGCTAAAATGTAGGCTCATATGACTTACCTTTTGACCTGGCTCCTGGACGTCCATAGAAAATGTATAGACATCCCATGCAGGGACAACACCGTCAATATCCAGCAAGATTGTGTTGCCAGATATATATATAACAGGGGCTTTTTGGATTGGCTCCGGTAACATATCGAGCGACATGAATTTGATAAGTTTTAGGCAAGGCGACTCCGAGTCGGAAGCACAACAAACGATTATAGCACGGCATAAGCCGTGTCGGAGTTTCTAATTCAATCTAGTACTGTAAGTCCCGTGCCAAACGCGTCGCGTCCATGAACGTGTCCTTCTGATCCTGACCCCCTCTTTGTATTATACGTACTCATTAAAATGAACTTCAGAACTTTCGACTTTACTTCTCTCACTCATGGAAATGTATCGCAGGCCGGAAATATTGATGTGGACCCTTTTGGACGCGACACGGCGGACCCTTTTGCGCACGGGCTGTCCAGCCAAGACACAGACCGTTTTGGACGCCCCTTGTTCTCACAGCCGAACCAATCAGGATACCCTCAGGTGAGTTTATTCTTAGCATGTTTTTCTCACCGCGATGTATTTGTATTAGGGTGCATATATGCAGGAAATAGTCTTGCTGAAGGAACGCTGCAAGACACTCGAAATGCAGCTGCTCCAGGTCACAACAGAGCGCGATACCATGAAGTAAGTATGTCCTGTCTGTTCAAGGAGCTGACAAATGTACATTTTTTAGAGTTATGTTCGATCAGTTGTCTACATCTTTCAAGGTCGGCAGCCCTCCCACCAAGAGTGCTGAGATGTATCCGAAGGTGCGATTTTGGACACAAACAAAGTACAATGAGTGGACGACCACAGCTGAGGCCCACGCCGACCGTCGATGGAAAGTCGCTTTTCTCGAGGACGAGGAGGGCAAAACTGTTTCAGAGGACGTGATCAAGGCAATCCGCAAGAAGATACGAGGGGTTTGGGCCGACCTTGTTGGCCAGGACGTCACGCCGAAGACTTGGGGAAGGGCAACCGCATCCAACAAGGAGCTTCTCTGCACCGTCGTTTACAAGGCCTTTCTGATTCTCCAGCTGAGCCAGAACGACTGGAAGCTGGAATCCCTCTGTACTCAAGACTACCCCGGATGGGCCCGGAACAACTTAGAGGATACGGCGGAGTGCTTGGCACATGGGGAAGCCAAGCAGGAGGACACGCAGGAGGACAATACCAACGCCGATAACGAGTTGGGCCTGGGCACCAGCAAGAAGCGAAAAGCCAAACAGTGCAAGTCCGAAGTCGCAGGGAAAAAGATAAAAGGTCAGTAACCATTATTGTCTTAGCTGTACTGACTCGTGTTTAGTACTCAGTTCAGAGGTCAATTTCAACACCCCATCCCCACCCCCTGCATCTAGTTGTTCACCGTCCACCCAGTCTTCTCTCCCCAACTCTTCCCCTTCAAGTTCAGGCTCCGTATCTCCGGTGGACAACTCATCATCTCCAGGCCCATCGGGACCTTTCAAGTCCAATCTCTCCTGAATCCAATGTGCAGCCCGAGCCTGTTCACCGCACAGCTGTCATCACCCCACCACCACCTGGCTCGACCATGGAGGCACACCCCCCTGCCGCAGTACCAACTCCCGCTGCCGTGGCCCCAAGTTCTATACTGCCCGCGACGGTGGTGGTTTCTGACGACGAAGCGTCGACTTCCAGTTCAGCTGCCGAGAATGTAAGTGAGGACTTGGACAAACTGCATACGAGCGTTACAAGCAACATCATAAACCCTCTGTGAGTAGTACACTCTTTATTGATATGCTACTAATGGTATAGTACTACAGTGCGATACTTGCAAAGAGTGCCCTCAAGATCAAGATTCCCCCAGTCCCTGCTGCTCTCTCTGCAAGCAAGGAGAAGGACAACGAGGACGAAGTGCACAGCACGGTGCCTACAACTTCCACGAGTGCTTCCACCACCAAGCATAGGAATGCCATTTCGAACCGCAAAATGTGCCCTACAAAGAACAAGACAGGATAGTAAGTCAGCTGTCTTCTGCTGGCGGTCTACTTACGAGTTTTTGATCCAGCAATTTGTGTGCGTGGCGTTGGATCACCCAGGTCAACAAGAACGGAACGAGCGAGGAGTTCCGAGATTATTGGAACAAACGGTTGGGTGAAAGCCAGCGTGAGGTATGCTGCAATACCCACCGCGTATTGCAAATTTTTCAAGTCACACCGCTAATTTATTTGCAGGCGTACACAAAGGAGGCACTCGAACTGGTAAGTAAGGATGGTTCGACGTAGAGTATACTAACCGTACGTTCAGAAGGTCACCTGGAGCGACAATACCTTTCGAGGAACGCTTTACTGAGTTGCGCAAACGCCCCTCATGTAAACCACCACCCTGCACCACAGCTACGACACCCCCTTTCCCAGCTTTCGTTCCTTATTTCTTGGGCTAGCTTGCGCATGTTTTCTGGCTATCTTCACGCATTCGACAGACTGTTTTCGAGGCGCCGTAGCCGTGTATATCACAGCGATCCGTATCACCCAGCCCTGTATTACAAATCATGCCAACAATAGTATCATTTTTGGACATTTATCAGCATATTGCGTGCATGTGTGGCATTGGGAAAATATCATTTGCGAGCATATACAGTACACACGAACGCCGGGCATTGATATGTGGTAGTCTGTTCCCTTATGTCGTCCTTCAAATAAACATGTACGAGCATATGCAACCATGCCTTAGCATGCAGTGCATTCTCACTTTATTAGTAAAATATGTTTCATTCTGATCTACTATGTAGGTCCTATCTACTGGCCAAGAAATCATACCACGACATGCCCGAGCATTGGTCAGCATAGCCAGTTTTCACTGGGGGTGAAAGGCGAATGACACATGGTGAATGGCAAACGGCAAACGGCGAAAGGCGAATGACACATGGCAAATGGCAAACGGCAAACAGCAAACAGCAAACGGCAAACGGCAAACGGCAAACGGCAAACGGCAAACGGCGAAAGGCGAAAGGCGAATGACACATGGCGAACGACACATGGCGAATGGCAAACGGCAAACAGCAAATGACAAATGGCAAATGGCAAATGGCAAACAGTGCACTGTGAATAGCAAATGGCGAACAGCAAACAGCACATATCACATTGAACCAATGTTTCTAAATATGTATGCAGTGGACACTGGCCACCGGCCTTGCGAGCTTAATATATTACTGTTGATTTGCAAAAACATGACACAGCATGACGGGGTGGACACAATAGCCAGCGAGGGCATGTTCTTTATATATAGATATTGTAGATATATCTGGTGACACTGGCACGCAGTGGCGCGTGGAGGCCGATGACTCCGTTGGCCGATGCATGGCCACACTGCCCCGTGGCATTGTCCATGCGAATTTCACACGATCACATTGAATAAATACTCAAACCTTTCCTCCACTCCCTCATCAAAGACAAGGACCTCACATGGGAGCAGTTCAACCGGGGTCGTCATCGAATGCTCGCTGCAATCCGTTTGATCGGACTGAGGGATGTGTGCAGGTGCTTCTGACCAAACAGTCTATGAAGCCAGCCTCATAGATGGTTTGCTTAGAAGTTGTATGTGTTCCTCAGCCCGATCGCATTGCAGTGGCCATTCGAGGGTGTGCCTGAGTGAATTGTTCCCATTTTCCCCCTTCCCCTCTTGTCCTTGGTCGATCTCGTCTGTTCGACTTCCCCACTGGCACTGTCGGCCTGGCACTCTTTGCGTTTGGGTTCGAGGTGTCAGTGGCCTTGTTGTCGGCCGTCTGACATACCGCCTTTGGCTACTGCGTCTCGATGCGTG
>KN819401.1:0-48004 GCA_000827475.1 Paxillus involutus ATCC 200175
AAAGAGAGGGCAGGAGTTGCCCAAGGCTACAGTACATTAGCTAGGAATAAACTAAGTAAAAGTGAACTCACCTCAGCCGCTGCCTAGATGGACGAAAACGACTGAGGTGCTAATGAGTAGGGTGAAGGTATATATACTATGGGCGGAGGTATACTCATATTATGTTATCTGTAATGTTATGGGAATGAACCTAAAAGAAGCATTTGAAATGTAATGATAAATGTTGTAAGTGAAAGTTAAAAGGTTAAACGTGTATAGAAATTATGAAGTCACAGTACTTCCGAGTGTTCCGAGCATTCCGGTGTTTCCGAGTCTGGAAGGGCGTGGGAATATTTCGGAAGCGGAACCGGAATGGTGGTTCCGGTGCTGGAACATCGGAACCATCGGAATGGTATTACTTACTAGGGTTGGATACTGACACATGGCACTCAGTGATTGCAGTCGCCAAGTAGTCTGGATACGCTCCTTATTAAGTGAGCTTGGCTACAACCTCAAACCTATCCCAATCTGTGGTGATAATCAGGGATCCATCTTCATGGCTACAAACCCTATCACAGAAAAGCGCTCCAAACACATTGACATCCGCTACCACTACGTATGCGAAGTCATCTCCCAGAAAAAGGTTGAGATATACTTTATCGATGGAGCAGCTAACCCTGCAGACATGTTCACAAAGAACTTGGGACATGTCAAATTCGAACAGTTCAGAGCCCAACTAGGCCTTGAATTTTATCAGGATACACATGGCAGCTAAATGTGCCATCTACGCTCGCGCACACTTAGGTGATGCTTAGCGAGGGGGAGTGTTGAACTTGCGCTTATAGCAGCATGTACAGCATTCATTACAGCGTGTTACTATCTTAGATAAGTAATTAGATAAGGACTCTTAGTCACATCAACAGTCACATCAGTGACCTGTCACGCTTGTATCCAGTATATAAACCCAGCGTTGTAATAGCGCTCAATAGATCGTTTCTTATACTCCAACCACTACCTGCTTACTAGCAAGTAATCCCCTCAGCACAGGTGAGTAGAGAGTTCCTCTCGCTATGCCCCTGCATGCTTCAATATGGAACCTATAGCATTACAGATTGTTTCTGGGGTGTGAGCTAGCTGGCGAGTGCGATAAAGACCAAGGCCTTTATGGACTTCAGTGAACTTCGTCAATCTGAACAGAAGTCTTAGAATAACCTGGTATGTGCAATGAACCTACAGGTCTGAGACAGGACCCAGTTTCACCTCTTTGTAGTCGCACCCCAACAACAATGGGAGGAGTTTGAAGAACATAGGAAGAAGGCCAAACATGAGGCTGAAACTACACCAGTGACATCTCCACTCTCCGGCCAGACCAGATCACTCCCTGTCCCCAGCTCTTCCACCTCATCTTCTAGCAATATCTTTGATCACTCGATTTCATATGATATTCAACGTCTCCAGGCCAATGCACCTCCATTCATGTTTTCTCCACATTCATTGATACTGACCAGTAGGCTTTGAATACAGATGTCAGATGCCATGCCTGCCAACTTGAAGTGCCACTACAAACAGTGGACATAAGCAAAGAAATGGTAATAGTCAACTACAAGTGCAGGGAAACGCAGTTCCCCACATTGGAAAGGAGGGCAAAGGTCAGGGTGAGGGCAAAGGAGATAAGGAGCCTGACAGAAGCAAAGTCTGGCTGCAATGACAAACAGCACAAAGCTGGACATGTTGGTGAGGCTACATTGGTAAGGGTGATAACTGAGAATAAGTAAAATCAGCAGCAAAACATTGAAGTAAGAGCTGAAGAAAAATAGTCTTGTATGCATAGTAACAGAGACACAAAATACCTGGTAGTGAAGTCAAACAGCATGAGTTCTATTCTTGGGATGGAGGGTAAAGGTAAAGGCAAGTGTAAACAAAATAGGAAGTCCTTACAGACACAAAGTCCCTGGCAGCAAGGTCAAATGGCATAAAGCCTTTTCTTGGAATGAGAAGGCAATAGGCAGTCGAGTCAAAGATAATGTTGCTGAGGCTGAGAGTAAAGGCACCTGATGGCAAAGCATTGATGAGAGCCCCGAAAACACAAAGTCTCTATGAATGGTGGTGAATGGTGTGAAGCCTGTTTTTGGATGGGAAAGTGATGAGCAGGGAGGTTAAACAAGTGAGGCTGAGGGGATTAATAGAGTACTACAACAAGTTATGTAATGGATGCCTTGAGGCAGCAAGTTTAACTTACAACACTGTAGAGTTCCCCTTGCCTCCCTCTCTCTCAGTTCATAGTTTGATGTCACTCCAACATGTCGGCTCCTGCCTTCTCCACCATTTCCCTTCAGCCAACTGCTGTGCAAATGAATGCCCTCGCCATAGCACCTGCTCCCTTGTGTTTCAAGATTGGAATAAATCACAAGCAGTATAAGTCTAATCATATAGATCCTGTGGCTCAATCTAAGATTCCTTACAGACCCAGATGCACATGATGGGAAGGTGTTCTGTCACCTTCCTCTTCAAGTAATCACCTCCCTCAATGCACCCACTATCCCGCTGAAAGAAACTAAGTCCTTCCCAGGTGTTAGGTGGTTAGGACAGAGGAAAGAATAGTAAAGAAGGGTGTGATAAGTTCGACCCTAAAGGGATTCACTGGGGAGCGGAACCCTGGAAGGGTGAGTCCGTTGGTCTGAATGATGGCGGGTTAAGAGATAGAAGGAACCTGAACCCGTTCCGTGGTGAACAAGTGGATAGTGAGTAGTGGATGGGGAAGTGGATTGCGTTGTAGCAGATTCATCGTCGTCGTTGTTACTTATGCTTGGACCTTAAGTGCGTGGTGACAGAAGATAAGATTCAAGGAGACTAAGTACAGACTTTTATAGTCCGGGCATACCCGCGACCGCGTCAAACCAAGTCAAAACATAAAGGGTAACTGCCCATATGGGGCAGATAATAGTATAAGGTCCATAGTGGACAAAGAGAGTACATACACGGATAAGGGGACTCGCAGCCAAGACTTACCAACATATTGGAATGGACAAGGACGGATCTGGATGGTTGTAGGGCAGGGATGGTGTATGGATGGACAGGTTCCACTGCTAGTAGGACACGGGTGAGAGCGGGTTCAACAGATGATGCGTTGGACAGTATGAATGGCAGCTGGAAAGTCGAGGGGACTGGTGGTAGCTTTGAGAGGTGTTGTTAGGACATCAGATCTGCGGGTGAAGGATGTTTGTGGCCATAGGGGATGTGAGTTCCCTACACCATGGCCCTTTGTCTATGAAGACAAGCCTTATACAGGGGCGCAACCTATGAGTTGAAGCTGCAGTCTCTTATCCCTCTGACCCCCCTCAGGACTTTCCATACTTCTGTCCATTTCATCTGATACCCCAATCCTTCAAATTTGCTCCAGACAGTTCAGGATTGACCCAGAATTTGACAGACACCAACATACACTGATTTCATTCCACTACCAGACACAACACTTGTTGTCAGCTTCATCTCACAGGAGAAGTGCAATGAACTCAGCAAGGTGCAAGATGTCATAAAAAACCGCTACACACTGTACAAGAGATCACAGGTTCCTGAACACAATCCTTGCAAACAGGGCGAGTGGATTATGTTGATCATGAGGAACAATTACAGTCACCTCAATTGTTTTCCCCTTACCTGCCACAACATCATCACAGCAGTCACAGAATTCCAGCACTCAGCAATGGAATGCCTTGCCTACTTTAACTGTCATCAAATGATTCTTCCCAGCGTCCAGACCCCAGGATTTCCATACCCTGAATACAACACATACTAAATGAGAGCATTCACATGTGACCCAGGTGTTGCAGAGACTTTGTTCTGGGCTGGTGTTCCTGTCTGGCTCATCAGGCATGAGGTGTAAGGGCCATAGATAAGACAATATATGGTACCACCACCTGCGGCTACAACTTTTATCAAAATACAGAAGCACAAAAATGACATTTGTTGGATCATTAGCAATAGGTGATGCAGTATTAGAAAGGTGTTTACCATTTGAGGCTGGATTGGAGAGCTTTGAACAATGCCTTATACACAACCACCCAACTGCAAGTCAGGAGCACCAAGGTTGCACCTCTCACAACATTGCCCATGTCATTGCCCAGAAGTAAATCAAAAATCTGTGAAGAGTATCAGAAGATTTTCTCAAATGCAAAATGCTCAGGCTTACAATCTCGACATCAACCACCACAGATTTTCCTGTGGAGTCCTCTTGTTGAATGAAAAGATTGCCTCTCTCCTCATTGCTGTGGATGCTCACAAAGAGCAGAATCCACCCAGTGGGGACAGTGCAGATTTTCATCCACAGAGAGACCATCATTTTTGCATGTAAGAGAACCTTTGTGTGGGTACCAAAGTTGAATATGAGGAGGTCAGAGCCCTCAAAATATGGATGAAGGTGGTTTGAGGTTGCCAGAAGGGGTCCCAAGTATCTTCATTCCCTTGCAGTACAGGTGGATGATAATGAGGGGCTTGGAGTTGACCTTGCTTGCAAAGGAGATCCCGCTTCACTGAGCCAACATCAGATAAGAGGGAATGACTGGGTTTTTGTTTGAGTAAGTGAAGTCCTGCAAAGAGTCAGCTAAAATGAGCTTAGAGAAAATGTAGAAACCTACTCAATAAGGTGTGCACATTCACTCCAAATTATTGTCATGGATGCGCTTCCTATCCTCCAGTTTATGGTATGCAGGACAGATGAATTGAACAGTGGCATAGAAATCAAATGGGACAGCAAGCATGACACAGGCAACTGAACTATGAATGTAAAAATTAGTTAGTACAAGAGAAATACAACCAAAACCCATCTTGTTGTATTGTCTATCAACCTGGATTGGAGATGACAGTGGGAGGGGTGTCAAGGATGATGATGGGACTCATGCACAGTGTCCACATTCATGTTGAATGAGATTAACACAAAGGGCACAATCACCAGAGCTTTGTAAGTGTTGTTGATGGATCATTTTTTTGTGATCTTCATGGTCTGTTGTCGAGGGATGTCGCTGTCAGTGGTCTTTCTCACAGTTTGTTTCATGTGAACTATCCTAAATTATTCAGAATTAGTAACAGGAATAAACAATATTTGATTGGTTGATACATACTGTACCTTGCCTAAGTAGTTACATATGTATAAATATTAAACAAGGTTCTGTGAGAGGGTTAATGTGACTGCAAACTTTAACAAAATCAAAATGTTTGATAGGCAAAATGAAAACAGTCCTCATCATGTGGGTCCACATCAGTAAGTTTATAAAAATCTTATTTTATCTTATTCTATCTTAATGTGCTTAAAATCCACCACAAGATCAGAAAGGTATAAAGTTTTGTGAGACAGACAAGTAGTTTGGTAGAATTTGGTGCTGTCCAAACTCAACCAAACTTAATGTTTTACAATGTTATAGTGACTTGCCAAAACAAAACTAAGATTGCTGTTATTAAAACTTATAGGACTGATGCCAAATACAAAACTAGAGTGATTTCAAATTTGTAGCAGACATGTGAATGACATTGGAGTCACTCAGATGACCTGCACAAGCACAGGTCTCTAAGCAGGGGGCTGCACCCCTCTTAGTAAAATAGAAAATATATTGCCTTAGGCTTCACCCAAAAGAGAGTAAATTCAATGAGGATTTGGGCTACATCCAAAAAATATGATATTAAAATATTAAACATTTGTTAGTTGTATCATATTATCAACTTTTCTCAATCCAAACATGTTATATATATGTACATATTTAAAATATTATTATTTCCATACAACTACCCATACTCCACATCCCTATTTCCTATTCCACAATTTATATTTCCTATCCTTTTGAATAACAAGGAAACAGGGAAATGGAAGTACAAGAGGTCCACAGAAGGATATGAGGCTATAGCATACAGGAATACAAAACTGCAGAAATATGGAAATATGAGAATACATCTCCTGTTTCCTGTCTCCCACCTCCCCATTTCATCTTCTATTGATATATATGCAACTAGACCATGCATAACTTGTAAGTCCCCAGCTTTGTTTGATGTATATTGACCATTTTCATTGATATTCATGGACAATCATGTTTGCACTGTCATTCACCATTCCTCCACCTTGTTTAGCCTTCCTTTGTCCTCCTGACCTTCCTTGTAATCCCTCTTGACTCCCTTTGACATTCCTGGTCCCTTTGACTTCCAGGCCTTGCTGGGGTTGGAAGTGAGTGTATAGGACAGTATAGGATAGTGGAAAGAAGTCGAACATGGCCATCATGTGACCAAATTCATGCAAAATTGTACAAGTACACAACCACTACACTTTGATTAGTACACCGTAGCATTAGGAATTTACTACACTAATAGTTAGTACTATTAATAATACATGGCTGTTGTGCTCTGTTGGCATCTGTGCCTGGCTGTTGGAATGACAGATCCTGTGCCGGCTGTGCTGCACTGTGCTGAGGCTGTGACCTTCTGTAAGTGCTGTCACATTACTATATTTTGTGACAAAATGGTGGTTTTACTGATGAAGATCACAGTCTGGTTTTAATATCAGAAACATCAGAGCATTGCCAGGCTGTGCTTGTGTTCAGCTAGTTGGCCTCTGTATCTGTGTGATCATTGCTGCCTAGTGCTTTGTCAATGGTAGCCCACCTCAGATCACTGTGAGAGTCCAGTTCAATCCCGGGGTTCCAGAGCAAACCCGATGGATCAGGTTATCAGGGTGATAGGAATGGAGTTCCGGAAAGTATCAGAGTTGTAAAAGACTGTGGCTTCAATGTATGTGTTGCGCCCCTGTACAAGTCCTGTCTCTTAATTGGAGCAGGGTCAGGTTGTAAGTCCTGAGATCAACTCAGACTTAGGAAAAGGAGGATTCAGATGGACAACAGATTTCGGGATTGATATCTAGTTGATATTCAAACTGAGGAAACATAGGGAATTTACAAAGGTTTATATACTAGAAGCCCGATAGGATATAAACAGAATAGCGTTGGGGGTTAGGGAATCCCAACGCGCAGTATCGAGGCTATGTTCAGGATTACAAAGTAATGGCATGTGGATGACGAATGGAACATGGAATTGGTAAGGATATGACAAACAACATAGGACGGACATAATTACTAATACAAGTCTGAAGACTCAGGATTGGAATTGGGAAACAGAATGGAGAAACAGAAGAAATAGTTCTAAGTACAAATCGGAAACATCAGGATGTGTCGGAATGTGTCGGAATGTGTCGGAATTGGGTTGAATGGGATGGAAATGTCACAGGTTGTGACAATCACAAACATCCTGAGGTCAAAAATCTGGGCTGCCAATGATTTCAAGCAACTGCTTCAAACTGTGTTTGGACTTCTGGGGTCTCTCATTCCAATATCATTCCCCTAACAGGAATGTGTTCTTATTAGAGTATGGATAAAACATATTATCAGATGTACCAGCATTGATGTCATAATTCCAGAGCAGTAACATGGTGAGTGGGTGTGTAATGGAACAAAAGTCATCAGGGATGTAAGCAGAAACTGAAGTTGTCTCGTAAACATGGTATAACCCAAAATGATTCCTCTGAGTCTGAAATGAACAAGTGAGTAGAGTTGCTAACTGTACTTGTGAAGGGGCTGATGTACCTGGTGGAGCTGGACAAGTCAAAGTGACCAGAGCTTGTGATGGCTGGCAGAGGTAGGGGAGGTTTAGGCAACACATCTCTAAATTAAGATGGGAGCTGATAATTTGGTTGCCTTATCTGAGGAATAGAAGAACTAAATGCAGATGTTCTGACACAAAGCTTCTTCCGTTGGTATACTTCCTGTGCTCATTGTAGAGCTCCAGCAGACCACTTTTTGCTTTGCTGACATCCCTTCTTGTGTCTTCTAAATGTGCCTATATTGAAATACTTTTGGCCACATACACATTTCTAACTGAACACTTCCTGGAAGTCAACCATCATAATCACTGAGATGTGAGAAATGCAGCAGTGACCGTAGAGTTCGGTAAATGCCAAAAGCCACATGTCCACTTCGACCCTAACCTGTGGCCTGAACTTGTGACCCAAATCAGTCATTTTTGAGTCTGTTGGTTATGAGCCAGACCACCCTGGAACTAATCTTTATAATATTATTCCCCAACTAAATATTTTTGTGGAGATCCTACTATGATAGGAACTCATGTTCAAACAAGTTATTTATGATAAATAAGAAATGCTGTGATCCACTGCTATCACTTGTGCCCACCCACTGACATACATAAAACTATGTTCATGTATGATTATGATATACTAGTACCACCCTGTTTAAATGAGACTATGTGAGTCTCCCTTTAAGTGCGACTAAGAACTTCAATAGGGTATTATACTGTTAGTCCCTACCAGTCCTAATTGACCTGAACTAAGCGCTTCATAACACCTAAGCTCTGTAATCGCTCATACTAGCTGCTCAGTGATCCAATATTAGCCAAAGAGTGCTATAGGTCAAGTAGTTCAATAGTCAATGCTAAGTCAGTCAAAGGAACAAAGTTAGTAGGCTGTAGACTGTGTCTAAGGAGCCCATTTCTTGTCCACAAATTCCCTAATCCCTGTCTGTTTCAAGATAGAAACCATCTATCGCCATTTATCCAAAACTCCGTACACCGTTACATATCTAGGAAACCATACACTTGTTCTCTAGCAAAGCTTTACAAGCCTTCACTACCTGTTGAACCCAACTGTTTGAGAGATATTTGTGAAGCATTTAGAAGTGCAAATACCCTCACCCTGCATCAAACACCCACATTATCAGCCTTTTATAGTTTTTCTTTTGTTAGTTTTGTGTTGTTTAACAAACCGCCAACTGTGACCTGTGGAAGATAGGAACATCTAGGACTCAGCTGCTAGTCTCCCATCAGGCATTTCATTCATCTCCACTAAGAAAGAAGACACCACCCACCATGATTAATGATGACTATAGCTTCCATCTTAGTGGCAGTTTCCACCATTTTAATGAGTATGTGGAGGATCAGGACCAGCTTGCTGCCCTTTATATTTTAGTGGAGAAGATGACATCATCATTCTCCAGTTCACAGTTCAAATTCCACAAGTTTAACAACCATAATATTCTACCATTAAATTTTTACTTTATAATAAATTTTAAGTTAAATAGAAAAATTCAATCAATTATGCTACAGTCTTTAAAAAATATCATAAAAAATATTATAAGATATACTTATTATTTTTCCAATTTTATATATATTATTATATATATGTAAAATTATCATCTCGTATAATATTATTAGATATAGCTTTAATTTATTCTTATTCAGGTATTACTAATTTTGAATCTATATTGAGTTGTATTAAATCATTTTATTTATTTATAAGATTATTAGTTAGAGAAAAAATAGAATGTGATCTCTGGATCATGCATCTACAAACTGACCCACACCTTGGGGTCATAAATGCTTGTCTGGAGTCACCATATTTGGGATAACACTTGGCCAGATAACCCTCAACATGTATCATTCTAATACTAGTATTCTTTTAGCAGCGACCTGCCCGAGCCATGATTTGAGCCTGTAGATTAGTAAGGGCCATGTTATTATGTGCATCTTCCCTCGACTCCTCAATGGCCTCCCGGACCTCCAGATATGGATCACACCATGTATTGTTTAAAACCAAACATTCCTTATAGTATCCTGTCCTATGGCCCTTCATTGTGGAGTAGATTGCTGCGGAGGTGAGTGTGAAAACCACATTGAGGTTGTTGTCCTGAATAAATTTATAGAGTGATGAAGAGGAAAGGAAGAGGACATTAATTACAATATCAGTAAATAGCTTAGTGGTAAACAAATCCCTGAGCAGCAGGGTGGTGTGCATGCCTAAACTGCCCTGTTAGTATGTGCATAAATAAATCATTAAGAAACTCACCGCTCTGGACCTCAAATAGTTGAGGTTTTGAAGTAATTCCTTAACTCAGTTTTTTTTTGTGGTCCGTCTCAGACCTTGTGTCATCAAGGGTGAGCCTCAGTCCAAACTCGTCTCGAACTCGGCACACCACATATCACCTAAAGTCTCAGTGAACTGATGCCATTGCATTTGTGAGATTGTTTTCAAGCTTTGGTAGATCAGGTGGAACTATAGGAAAATAAATAAATAAAATACTTATGGTGGAATCTCTGTCAACTTACCCTCTAGTCTATCTGTTGTTTTTCCAATTTCTTTGTTGGGGCAGAATTGGGATGGGAGGTAGCAAGTGCAGGGACAGGTGTGGCAGCAGGAGCAGGCATTGATGTAGGGTAGCATCTGTGCACACAGCTCTTGCCGGGCATGTCATATAGACATGGTTTCACTCATCTGACAGCAATACATCAGCTGTAACTTATCCATTGTAATGAGTATCACTTAGTGTTGCCTTAGCTCAGCTAGCTGAGAGCCAGCTTCAGCTTATGTCAGCTTCATACACAAGTTGGCTTACACAAGCCAAGCTGGTTAAAAGCCACAGCTTTAGCTTTATGTAACTCAGCTTCAACTCAAATCACAGCAGAGCTACCTGACAGCTCAAGCCGGCTCGAACCAGCTCAGACTGGCATTAACCTGTGACAATACATGCTACAAATGATACAACAAAGATATGTACAGTAGTACCCTATGCCTACGTATACAACCGGGGAAACAAAGAACTTGAGGGATGAAACAACATCGGCCGAAAGTCGGTGCAGCTTGCTGTCACTGCGTCACACAAAAATTGAAATGTGGCTATGAATCATGTGCTCAATGCCTGCAGTGCCTGGCACCACATCTGGCAAGTTTTCAACTATAAGTCATGTTAGTGTCAGTGTCTCAACGGGGGATGCAACACACATTTTGACCAAAGTTGGTGGAGCGACAGTAGTGTCGCATCGTCGCTTCCAGGGTGTTTCATACACTGAAACAGCTACAGCTAACTTTGGGTGAAGAGAGACCACATCTTCCGTCCAATAGGCCTGCTTGGACATCTCAACGGCAGGGGAAAGCATGAGCGGAGGTGCAGCGGTGTCAGCATGCAGGGCGCGAAAGAGGTTTAGGACATAGTTGTAGTCAGGCTTTTGTGTGAATGAGAGGTCGTGCAGTCTTCTTCTGTGGTAGAGATGTGGAATACACTCTTAGAAATACAGAGAAGCAAACCAACAAAAATATCTCAAACACAGTTCACGGTCAGTGTTTCGTATGCAAGAGTATCCTCAGTTTTGACAGGCTGGTAACATGTTGTTTGTGGCAAGGGGGATTTGGGTTTCTGCCTATCTCTATTGTTGAGTCTGAACTATGGTGATTGATGGGATAGTACTTGGGTGACTAAGCTGACAGGAAAAGGTATTCCTTAGACTGTCAAGGCTTACTAGCTTACTCCCTTAACTGGCTTAGTGATTGCTCAATTGCTGATTCCTTTAGCGCTAACATAGGCTTACTCAGATATCACGTACAGCTAGCCTCTTTGCTCTGCAGTGCTTAGGACTGATAAGACTTATGTGTAACCTTGCTTCTGATGTCTATACTGAAGAAATAAAAGGGTATTCTCTCTCTTAGAGTCCCTAGCTTATCACTCAGTAGTCTTGCTTAGGAGGAACTTTTGTATAGGAATCACTCAGTGAACTTATAGAGGGGTTCTAACTTGGGTTCTTATTCCATTTCAGGCTGGAAAAAGTCAGCCTTTATATATTATTTGAAGGTGGCTATGCCTTCCTATTTAGGATGCCTAAGGCTGTGCTATTCTTACCAAATATATACTAGATTAGGTAGGAATGAGTCAGAATGAGTCATGTACAACCTAGAACAGCATTGCACAGCCTGGCACAGCTGTGTATAGCATTAGTTGACTGCCTTACATAGCCTTACATAGCTATGCATAGCATTAAAAGGAAACTAGACTAAAAACTGTATCTTAGATCTGATAAGCTAATAGGTAGTTGTTCATAGAGATTATTACACAGGTAAGCAAATTTATGCTATAAATAATGATCCTGTGCTCCAAAGATCTCAAGAAAAATATGGAAATGATCACCTATGCGGCCTCTTGCTGTCTGTGTAGGTCTTAAGTGTAATGAACTCCTTGCTGACCATATATTAGCAATTCTTTACTGCATGGCCTAAGCATTGAAGCTTATTCGACTGGGTGACGTGGTGTGTATTACGTAGATTCATATTAATGGTGTGTAGGGTAGTGTAGTGTATGGGTATGTATGCACCTGACTTATGCATGGACCTGTTGCATGCATGTCAGTGCGCATATGAGATAAAAGTGGTGAATGGTGAAAGTAAAGCATCACAGAGTTGAGCAACTGAAATACTCCCTTTGCTCTGCAAAATGTCACTGTTTGATGTAATGTTGGTGTCAATCCAGGGGAGTGAACCATGTGCGAGATATAGTAGGAGATATGCGAGTGACTCTAAGGCAAGGCAAAAGGAAGAATGGTGCTGAGGGGACAGCTGCTGAGGAACGGAACATGGGAATAGGTTCATGGGTCTCTGTACAGCTGAGCGAGAGTGAAGTTGAGGAGACAGAGTTTGTTAGTTTGTTGGCCAGGGAGAACAGGTCCAACAAGGATATTCTGGGGCCTGATGTTCAAGTAGATGTAGCTATGAGAATGGATATGCTGAAGAAATGTCATCTGCGCAGTTGTTCAGAACTTGTGGTAATGGTAACCAAGCAGTGTGAGTAACCTGCTTACCAGATGCTCTTCCAGGAAGACAATGGTATTCATTGACAGCCTTTGCCCTGTTGATTTGAAAACATCATCTAAAGTTGGATCCAGATCCTCGAAAATCATCACATCCTGTTCAAATTCCGTCCCTGACCAGATGACGCCAGGAATTCCTGGAAGACCACAAAGCTAGTCAAGGATAGCCTGTTCATGCTCCAAAAGACCGTGATGCTTTGATTGACCAATTTTTATAAGGACAGTGTGACCAATGTCAACAAGGTTGACAGCTCGAAACATGCTACCTGCAACATTTGTCAACTCACAAGTACATGTGTATTGTTTTTTGACTTACATTTAGTGCAGGTCCCAAGGCTTTCCTTGAGCCTGAATCTACCATCAATGTGATGAACCTCCATGGATGATGGTGGGCAGCGAATGTGCGTTAGTCACACCGTGACGGTGCAGCCATTACTAAAAGAAGTACAAACAAGTACTTCAACTGACGGCGCTCATAGGAAAGAGTATCGTTGTGCCAATGAAATAGTATTTATTGTGTAGACGATAGTATGCAGATGTTGTAGTTCACATAGCTGACAATCAAGATTCAAGAACCAATTATGATAATGTCAGTAGCTACTTGGTTGCCCTTCTCACAACCCGCTGTAGTCAGCTAAGCTAGTCTAAGAGGAAGACTAAGCCAGAGAGTGAAAGGGTGGGGTGCGAATGGTTTGACCCTTGAGGGAAGCAGTGAGCACGAAGGCTGGAGGATATGTTTTCTCTTCCTCTCGAGGGAAACCGTAAGGGTGCTTGATGGTGTTAGAGACGGGTTCAATCCTGAAGGTCTGGAGCAAACCTGATGAATCGGGTTATCAGGGTGATGGGGAAGGAGTTCCGGAGGGCGTCGGAGTTGTAAGGGATTGTGGCTTCAACTTATGTGTTGCGCCTCTATACGAGTCCTATCCCTTGATTTCAGGAGAGGTCAAATTTATAAGTCCTGAGATCTACTCAGACTTAGGAAGCAGAGGATGGAGTTAGGGATTGATATCTTGTTGATATTCAAACTGAAGAGATATAGGGATTTTACAGGGTTTATATACTAGGAGTCTGATGTGATATAAGTGGACTAGTGTCAGGGGTTAGGGAATCCCGACGCACAGTAGGAAAGGCTGTAATCAGGATTACAAAGTAATGGTGCGAGGATGACGAATGGAACATGGAGCTAGTAAGCATATGACAAACAATAGGGACAAGAATGGAGATGGACATAAGACAGATATAATTACTAATACAAGTCTGAAGACTCGGGATCGGGAATTGGGGAAACGAAGTGGAGAAACAGAAAGAATAGTTCTAAGTACAAATTGGAAATGTCGGGATGTGTCGGGATGTATTGGAGTGCGTCGGAAATGGGTTGAATAGGGTGGGAATGTCACTGTTACGATATGCTGGTTACCCCTATCTTTTTCCTCTTTCTTCCGTCTTCGTCCGTATCCCTCCGAACTCTGACTCGTCATCGGTTCAACCCAATTACTATTCCTAGTAACCATTCCCGTCTACCCAGCTTATCCTATGGAAGGCTGTACATTCCATTACCTTCCATCTCGTTCTAGCCTATAGCATTATGCTCTCTCCTTGGTCCGTGCGCAACCACGAACTCTTTATATAGCTGTCGATTATACGCATTGTACTTTAGCTTATTCTACGCCTGCAATCCTAGCAAGCTCCCTTGACACTTCTGTTCCCTCTGGTCACAGACCTGGTCTCAGTCACCATAGACGACTGCTGATATTCTTGATAACTTAGTAGAGTCCTTCACAAAGACTCAAACCGTCGATTGTTACCTTAGGTTGAACACACTAGTGTCACCCCACGTAACAAAAGAATAAGCTCATTGATCGCTGCTACCTTCGCGTAGCCCAGCACGATAACAAGACGTCGTTCCTAAAGACAACAGGAAAGAATCCCCTTGGGGACCCTGCTGAACCCTCGAAACACAGATCTAGAGTGAACCCCTACTCCATAGGGATCTCTACCGAACTTAGGAACAAAGGCAAGAATCGCCTCGAAGAAGCGGCCGAGCGCCCACCACCTTCCTCCACACCCGAAGAAGGAGATATTGAACAGAACGACGATCTTTACGAACAAGGATTCGTCACCAGACCCTCATCTCCGATAAACGTAGAACCGACTACGCTTTTTGATATAGAACTCCCTGACAAACCAACAACAGCCGTAGAACCTATTCCATTCTACCGACAACCCTCCCCTGAACCCTTCGACACCGCCGATATGTCTGAAAGACCTACTGAACTCAAAGTTGGAACTCCCGTCCACTTTGATGGAAGCCCCAATGACGCTTCCCGATGGCTACACTCTGTCATAGCCTACATCTCCATCAATGATCGAATCTATACCTCAGATGATAAGAAGATTATCCTCGCGCTCTCGTTCATGAGCAAAGGATCCGCCGCCACTTGGGCAGAAGCTGCTTACGAAAATGCAGCAGAGCTTGAAAGCTTCGGAACATGGAAAAACTTCCAAGAAGACTTCAAAAGAACCTTCGTCACCAAAGACGTAAAGGCCACTGCCATCGCCAAACTATCCTCTCTTACCCAGAGTGGATGCGGCAGTCTTGAGAAGTTCAACGCTGAATTCCGACTTCTCGCCCACAGATCCACCGTTAATAGTCAAGGTGCCTTGATCGAATGGTACCTAAGAGCCCTCCATCCTTCTATCTCCACTCAGATTCTTCGAATGGACAAAACTCCCGAAAGCTTAGAAGGATGGATCGCTAAAGCTGAGCACTTCAACATGCAGAACGAACGAATCAAATCCCTTAGACAGGGAAGACCTTTCTTCAATAATCCATCTTCCAGCTCGTCCCGCAAACGCGACCCTTATGCTATGGATGTAGACGCTGTCAGACTCTCCCCTACCCAAAGGGCTGACTACATGAAGAAAGGACTCTGCTTCGTATACGGAAAACATGGACACCGCTCCACAGATCATAAAGGAAAAACCTCCTTTGACAACTCCTCGAACCCCAAGATCCGAAAAGCGGAGATCCCCTCTCCCGCCGATCCAATCTCCGTCTATACTGCGGAATTGAAGAAGAAGAACGTCTCCCAAAAAGAGATTCTGAACGTTCTCAAAACATGCTTTGCCGAAGAAGAAGAAGGAACTGATGAAGAACAGGTTCCGGTATCTAGGGTCTCCCTAGCATCGTCTTTTTAGAAGGAGGATCTGAGTCAACGCAGACTCCTCCATTGATTACTTCCTCTGTACTTGTAGCCGAAGAAACTGCCCAATCTATGCGAATTCCCGTTTCCCTATTCGCTACAAGCACAGGAAGAATCGTTGACACCCATGGCCTGCTCGACTGCGGAGCAGGAGCGAACTTGATCGATCATCACTTCGTGTTGAAAAACAGACTCCCCAGAACCAGATTAGCCAAGCCCTTGAAACCCCGAAACGTGGATGGCACAGAAAACGTTGGAGGAACAATCAAATATACCGTCACCCTCACTCTTCGAATCTCAGATACTGAAGAAACCCGAAAGTTTTATGTCATGAACTGTGGCAAAGAAAACTTGATCCTCGGACTTCCTTGGTTAAGAGAAGTCAATCCTGTCGTCGACTGGCAGGAAGGAACCCTTACTTTCCCGGACCGACCAAAGAAACCCCGTCATGACTCACAAGATCAGATCGCCCAACGATATCTTATCCGATATCTCGGCATGGACCCAGAAGAACAATTAGCCAAGAAACTTCTAAAACGATACGATCCACTCTTTAAAGATTTCAGAAAGACTACCATCTCTTCGGAAATTGCCCAAGAAGCCGAAAAGAAGAAAGAAAAAGCCACCCTTCCCCCCGAATACTCCGAATTCTCAGAAATCTTCGAGAAGAAAGCCACCGATCACGTTCCTCCTTCACGATCATTCGACCACGCCATAGATCTAGATAAAGACTTTGTCCCAAAAGTCGCCAAGGCCTATCCTCTTAACCCAAAAGAGTCGGAAGCGTGTAAGGAATTTATCAAAGAAAACCTCGAAACCGGCAAGATATCTCCCTCGAAGTCTCCACAGGCTTCTCCTTTCTTCTTCGTCTCAAAAAAGGATGGATCCCTACGTCCATGCCAAGATTACCGATATCTGAACTCCCACACTGTTAAAAACGTGTATCCCCTTCCCCTCATCTCCGACCTCATTGATAAACTCAAAGGATCTAAGATCTTTACGAAATTCGACATCAGATGGGGATACAACAACGTTCAGATCAAACCGGATGATCGTTGGAAAGCGGCGTTCATTACGCCCCACGGACTTTTTGAACCAAACATCATGTTCTTTGGACTATGTAACTCCCCTCCAACATTCCAAGCGCTGATGGATCACATTTTCCAAGACTACCAAGCCGAAGGATGGCTCATCATCTATATGGATGACCTCCTGATCCACTCCGCTGATCCTACTCTCCATCGAGAGCGAACCATGAAAGTCCTAAAAAGACTTAAAGAACACGACCTCTACCTAAAATTGGAGAAATGTAAATTCGATGTCAAAGAAGTCGACTACCTCGGATTGATCCTCAAGGAAGGAGTTGTCAAGATGGACCCTGTCAAACTTGATGCCATCGCTCAATGGAACGTCCCTGAAAACGTAAAAGCCGTACGATCCTTCCTTGGTTTCTGTAACTTCTATCGACGATTTATCCCCTCCTTCTCCAATCTATCGAAACCCTTGACCAACCTGACAAAGAAGGACGTTCCTTGGGAGTGGTCCCCTGATTGCGAATCCGCCTTTCGTCAACTCCAAGAATTGTTTATGAAAGCCCCCGTCCTTTCCCTTCCTGATACCTCGAAACCATTCTTCGTAATGGCTGATGCTTCTCTTCACGCCACCGGAGGAGTCCTAATGCAGAAAGACGTCAACGGCGAACTCCATCCCTGTGCCTATCTATCTCAGACATTCTCTCCGGCTGAACGGAATTACGACATCTATGATCGAGAACTTCTGGCCGTCATTCGTGCCCTAAAAGCATGGCGTCACTATCTTCAAGGAACTTCTCACCCTCTAACGGTCATGACTGATCATAAGAACCTTACCTACTTCCGTTCACCCCAAAACCTTACTCGTCGCCAAGCCAGATGGCTCCTTTTCCTTGCCGACTTTGATCTCACCCTGGAACACGTTCCAGGTACACAGATGACACCTGCCGACGCCCTTTCTCGATATCACTCTCCTGATACTACCGCCGATAATCAGGAAGTAACCCTTCTACCCGATACACTCTTTGCTCGTGCTATTGATTTCACTCTTGTTTCTAAAATCAAGGAATCTACCCCGACCGACCCACTCGTTCTATCCGCCGTTCGCGCCATCGAAGATGGAAAATCCCTTTTCCCTCGAGCATCCTTCAGTGATTGGGACTACGACGGAACCAACCTTCTTTTCAAGAAGCGACTGTACATTCCTCCTGCACAACAAAAAGAAATTGTGACTTCCGTTCATGAATCCTTGTCTGCCGGACATCCCGGTATTACCCGAACTATTAATCTCGTATCACGAGACTTCTGGTGGCCCGGTCTTTCCACCTTCGTCCGGAATTTCGTTACCGGCTGTGCCACGTGTCAAAGCCACAAGGCTAACACACACCCCTCCATCCCTGCATTATCTCCGATTCCCTCCACCTCGACACGCCCCTTCCAACAGGTCTCCGTTGATCTCATCACGGATCTTCCCGTATCTGATGGTTTTGACTCTCTTATGGTCACAGTGGACCATGGGCTTACGAAGGGGGTAATTTTATCACCTTGCAACAAAAACATTGATGCCGCAGGGGTTGCCGAACTCTTCCTGAAGAATGTTTACACTCGCTTTGGACTTCACGACAAGGTCATCTCTGACCGAGGTCCTCAATTCGCCTCCGCCTTTGCCAAAGAACTTGGTCGCCTCCTTGAATATGATGTTTCCCTGTCCACTGCCTACCATCCTCAATCCGATGGTGAAACCAAACGTATGAATCAAGAAGTAGAAACTTACCTCCGCATCTTCTGCAAAGGAAAACCCGATGAATGGTCTAGACTTCTATCCACCGCCGAATTCTCCCATAACTCCAATATTCACTCCGTCACAAAGAAGTCCCCCTTTTTTCTGATGCTCGGATATGAACCACGTTCCTATCCTTCCATTGCTAAGAACTCCCCTCTTCCCTCTGTAGAAGAACGTCTAACAACCCTAAAAGAAGCCAGAGAAGAAGCACTAGCTGCTCATGAAATCGCCCAACGTGTCATGAGAGAACGTGTTTCCTCTAACTTCAAACCCTGGAAAACCGGTGATAAAGTTTGGCTAGAAGGTCGTAATTTGAAACTCGGCTATTCTTCTAGAAAACTATTTCCCAAAAGAGAAGGACCCTTCGAAATCACTCAAGTCTTATCCCCTATCACGTATCGCCTCAAACTTCCCGCAACCTGGAAGATTCACGACGTTTTCCATGCTTCCCTCTTATCGTCCTATAAGGAAACTCCCGAACACGGTCCGAACTTCACCAAACCCCCACCTGACCTTATCGGTGGAGAAGAGGAATACGAAATCGATCAAATTCTCTCACATCGAGGTAACCCTCAAAGACGCCGCTACCTCGTTTCCTGGAAAGGATACCCTTCTTCTGAAAACTCGTGGGAAACAGAAAGTAATCTCCGCCATGCCAAGGATGTCCTAAACGCTTATAAGAAAGCTCGTCCAAGAGATTTCCCTCAAACTCTTCGTTCCCTTCGTAAAAGAAAATAACCCGTTCTTCAATCATCATGCCTTCTGCTCGTACCATCGCCAATACCCGTATCCACTTCAACAACGTAGGGGATTTACCCATCCCTTGCGGCCTCCGTTCTTGTAGACCCCCTTCAGACGGCCTCAAGGCCGAATACGTCGCCTACACCAAAGAATCCAGGAACATTCTTGACATCTCTCGACGTCTAGAAGAAAACTCTCCTTTGCTCGATACCTACTCCGCTCTTCTTCAGAATCATCGTATTTCCAACGTCATCGAGTTCATCGAAAGAACCAATCATCGTCTAAACCATAATGACTGGGTTGTCTCTTCCCTAGAACATATTCGAGACGAACAACAAGAACTTCTCATCAACGCTCTTCACCAGATGAATTTCGAAGACCTCGTATCCAACATCCACAGACAACGTGGCCACCACGACAGAGGACCACTTGTTCGACACTTTGTCCCTCTCTCCGACTCTCCCAGTTCTGAAAGCGAAGTATCCTCTTCCCCCATTAGTCAAAGAGACGTACCTCGAGACGTTTCTTTACCAAGAAGAACTCGTTCCTCTTCCATTGTAAATCCACCCTCTCGACACTCCAGTACTCCTCACTCAGGGATTAGAACTATGACCATCGAGGAGACTCCTCGCACTCTCCCTACTCCTCCTCCTCGTCATCGCCGTTATCGTAGCAACCGCGCCCAAGTCATCTACTCCCGTCCCCTCACCCACTCCGGGACTTCCTCCTCACGTCGTCAAGGAAGCGGAGACTCTTTAGAAGACTCTATTGACGTAGATCTCTCTACCGAGCAAGCCTTCGGCCTTTCTGTTGAACAGGTTATCGAAGCTACCAACCAAGCAGAGAGACAAGAGGTCATCGATGGATATCCCCTATCCCCATCTGACCCAAGGTACCACTCCTCCTGCTACCAATGTCGCCGTCTCGGTCATATTCGCATTAACTGCGAGTGGTATCAATGCCCTGGATGTCAACGCTTCCAGCCTGGACACATTCAACTTAATTGTCCCGCTCATCGCGCTCCTTCCCCCACCTTAGTCGGAGACTACGACGCCTTCGACGCCACCGCCAACTCGAACATGACTGGCTCCCCCTCCCCAGAATATCGTGAATTTTGAAAGCCTGTGACTTTCAGTATACAAGGGGGGTAATGTTACGATATGCTGGTTACCCCTATCTTTTTCCTCTTTCTTCCGTCTTCGTCCGTATCCCTCCGAACTCTGACTCGTCATCGGTTCAACCCAATTACTATTCCTAGTAACCATTCCCGTCTACCCAGCTTATCCTATGGAAGGCTGTACATTCCATTACCTTCCATCTCGTTCTAGCCTATAGCATTATGCTCTCTCCTTGGTCCGTGCGCAACCACGAACTCTTTATATAGCTGTCGATTATACGCATTGTACTTTAGCTTATTCTACGCCTGCAATCCTAGCAAGCTCCCTTGACACTTCTGTTCCCTCTGGTCACAGACCTGGTCTCAGTCACCATAGACGACTGCTGATATTCTTGATAACTTAGTAGAGTCCTTCACAAAGACTCGAACCGTCGATTGTTACCTTAGGTTGAACACACTAGTGTCACCCCGCGTAACAGTCACGGGATGTGACACTCTTTTCAAGAACATCTCACAATAATGTCACCATAGTTGTTTATTGGGAAACAATTTATGCTCTAGGTGAATACCACAGATATAAAGTTTTCTCAACCCCCTTACAAGCCAGGAAAATGTGAAATTACATAGATATTGAATCTCTAGATTTATAACATAGGGATTCTGCAAATTAACCCAAACTTTTTGGAGATCTGACATGCAATATATCAAACACATGCTAGTATATATGTCCAACTCCAATTCATGAATTATAGGATTGACTTTGAACATTTTACTTCCAAATAGCATGCACATGGTATATAGTTTTCCAAATTATGTCTTTAATGGCCACTATCAAAATGGTTCAATCAAAAGTACATTATCTTTGCACATGCTTTTAACCTATATTTTAGGGAGAAAAGTAATTTCTCAAAATGTGTGGAAATGTGATTTTATGAGTTGAGAGAAAATGTGAACATTTCATAAGATATTTGAGGTAATGCTTGGAATGTCCAAATGTTTTACGACATCTAACTTATATATATGTTTAAAAAAATACAAAAAAATCATATTTTAAAGTAACATGTTAATAGTACTATTAACTTTATTAGTATTTATTATATAGTGTGATAATCATAATATTAGTATTTGTTGTATTACATATAATGGTATTTGTCATATTATATTTGATTACCAAATTTTTATAATTATAGTAGTTATAGTATACTATAATAAAATTACAAAAGTGTCATGTATAAAACTTATATTAATTATATCTTATCCAGATATAATTTTATCCTTTCATAGTTTGAAATATGGACAATTATATAATTATAAATATGATGCTTATTTATTTTAATCTATTTATATTATCATTACATTATTTATTTATTTTATTTACTGCTTTTATTCCTCTTATGTTTATGTATAAACATTAGTTTCTCATAATAACCTAATATAGTGATTTCTTTTTTTGGTATTTATCATATAGTGTGTTTTGTGGTAGAACATTGGATGTCAAAACCAGGTCAGAGAAATGCAAAAATGATTTCCAAGCACAAGTAGCACAAAAATGAAAAATGCAAGGTGAATGGGAAAGAGAATAGTCTAAGAAATCAGAAGTGCAGTTTATTTTATCTTATCTTGTGCATACTAATCTAAAGAAATAAAGGATCATCAGGAATTTAAAACACTTACAAAGGTTTAAGGTTCATTGACTGCCACAAGGTATTAGGCAGCAACAATTACATCCTAGTGCAAATAGCTGTATGTAAGCATTTGAAAGTGCCCCAGCAGCCTCAATCTAATTTAGTGATGAATATAGCACCCACATGTTGTTCAATTACACAAGTTGAAAGTATGGATACTCCAAATTTCTGACTTTCACATTAATTATGTTGGATTCATGAGGTCATATTGCCTTCATTTAGACACAGAGCTAACAATCAATTTCCCGCCAGCTTTCCTTTACCATGTCTGAAGATATATTAGACTCAGAATCCTTTGAATTTCCTCTGAGCACTCCATTGACAAGTAGCCATAGTGCAGATGATAGTGAGTTTGTCATAATCAAGTATTTTGGTCTCATAACTATACCAAGTATTCAACCTAGCTAGTATTGCAATGCTGGAGTCCACCACGATGTGATTTGCACACCATTCACTTACCACATCAAAAAACCTTAAACTTCCTTATCCACTCATTGCTTTTGTAATTAACTTCATGAGTTCCAGTTTTTAATTTGGATGGTCATGACATTCATATTCTTTGTTGGAGTGGGGGTGTGACCAGATCAACCAATATACCTCCAAATCTTACTTTAGTAATATATGGATCAAAAGAAAGCTTGCTGTCCTGTAAGGGAAACAAAGAAAAATTGACACCAATGATGGTGGGTATAAATGACTCCCTACCCTTTGTTGGAGGAAGAACTCTGTGATGTGTTTAGCCAGGATGGGTGGCGAGAGAAGCACCAGGTGAGGTTTTTCTCTCTCTTTTCAAACAAATTCAGTAAGTCAATCAACTCTCACCATGTCTTTTATTGAAATAAATTCTAGCAGGGCCTTGTACCTTGTGGGATAGTACTAGTCTCTAAATATGGATTTTAGATCTACATATAACATGTCCCAGGTCCTGAATTCCAGTCACAATCACAATCACAATGGTGGTATTAATATTGAGTACTGGAAGTCAATAACAGATACTATGTGCAAGATATGTGTATGCCTAATTCACATTCTACTGACTGATATTACATGTGCCACATCAATCTAAACTGCAGTCAAGTCTTCCACATCTCAGCTACTACTGTTAGTAAAGGCAGCTTTGAAGGGAATCACCAGTGAGAAGAGCACCTTCAAGTCATTATCTGATGGTGGGCACTTAGCTGTTACAAGAGGTAATCAGCACAATAGCAAGTTACAACCTGGATAACAAGGAAAAGTAGTGTAAAATGGCAACTAAACAAGACAAAAAAAGCAAGTTAAAAAGCAATCTTGAAAGTGTTAAATATAATCTATCATTTCATTTAGCTTTTTATTTGCCTTTCTCCTCTTTTCCTATTCATTCTCCTCTTGTCCTTTCATCCTCTTATCTCTTATCTCTCACCATCTGTTCATGAATGGGCTACATCCATTACAGGTTGTGTAGTGTTGGTAACAGAATCCTCAAGGTAAATGAGGTTGGAAGGTATATATTCAAGGCTTGTAATTTTATTATGTTACAGTTCATTGACTTCAAGATAAACACTAACTAATCCCCACTCCCTTTGTGCTTGCAGGCTTTGTAAGATGTGTTCAGATGCAACACAGTGGCAAGCCACAGCTTGACTGGTAACCACATGAAGTCATGCCGCAGCATATCAGGTAAGCAGTACCATTTAAGTACTTCAGGATTTGGTGAGGGAGCTCAGGTTCTCTTCACAGCACCACCTGCAGGTTCACCCATTTCTCTCATGCCTCCAAGCCGTTGCAATGAAGAAGACTTTACATCTGCTCTTTGTGATGTTGATCCCTCTGATGAAGATGACAACTTAGAGTCCTTAGGATCACCCAGTGATTCTGATTAAGAACTTCACAAAATCTGTGATGCCCTTGTTTCTGTGCAGCAAACGCTACCCTCAAAGAAGTCCACCAGGTGAGCTCCAAGTATAACTTATCTATTGTCTCTAACCTGACCCCAATCAGTCCTTGGTGGTGACTCAAAATCTTCTTCTTGAGATGTGCAGAAAGTACCGTCTGCTGACAAAGTACAACCAACTTCTTGAAAACCATATGGGGAGGGGTCACAAGGGAAAGACTCTGGGAAATCTTACTGAGAAGGAACTCAAACTTGTCAAACAGAAGGAAGAAATCTGCACATTGGGTCAGAAGTACTCAGCTGTTTATTGTTTATGGATTAACAGTGAGATCTTTCTGCTGCACAAGAAATCCAAAATTGACCTCCTCAGCAGCAAGCACTGGTTATTCCTGCTTTCCATTGAAGATGGTGTCAAAACAGAGATCTATGACTACGTCCCAAGCATCTGCACAAGCTTATGGTATACAAGGACTTCAGCGCTCATGTAAGCCTCTTGTTTCCTTGTCAAAGTCCATGACACAAACTCAACATGCCTTGGATTCTTAATCTGAAGTTTGGTACAGGAGTTACAGATGTCTGTTCTGAAATGGTTTCAGATGTCATGTCATGTACAGCAACTATATTTGGTCAGAACCCAATGTTCTTCTCTCGTGGGTATTAGTGATTCACAAAGCCCACTTGTTGTGCCCTCCTGGTAGGCCCTAATGATAAATACATGAAGTATGCCCCCATTCTCTTCCCTTGTCCAGACAACCTAAAGCCAGAGGATTCTCTGAAGACGATCAAGCTTGTTCAGGTACATTCTACTCATATCACCTGACACACATTGTTTCTAATAACTTGTTGTAATATCTACCAATGAACAGGTCCTCAGAGTGGCACTTTTCAGCAAGTCTTCAATTGATGGTGCATAGGCCCCTGGGCCCAAATCCAAGGGCAAGATCTGGGAGTGAGAAGCACGACCACAGGCATGGTATCGGGTGCAGCTGTTGTTGTATGCTCTGCTCAACTCAGACTTTAACAGCTTGCTCATGACTCCTCAGGCCATTTTTGTACTCTCAGACAATCCAAACATATTCACAAAGGGTGAGAAGACCATGATCCCTTACTTCAAGTGGCATAACTTCACCCATTCACTCCTGCTTGAGGACACCCCTGGGTCCGTTCCGTATTCACATTCTTCAACAATATGCTCTTCCCTGCATCTTCTTCTATCAAGGACACTCTGGATCCAGACAGCACAGCTGCGACAGCCACCAATGACTGGGAGTCAGTCTTTGGGCATCATTTTAACATGAAAAAGAACCTACAGGCTTCCACCCTGGTCTCTAAACCCAGTTCCATGGTCACAGTCCAGCCCGCACCTGCTGCCCTTGTGCCCATAATATCCGCGCCCATGCCCATGCTGCCCATAGATCCATATCAGCCGCAATGCAAAACTTCAACATTGGGTTCAGGCATCTGCCAGCTCCCCCTCCACTGGCCCTGCCAGTGGCCACCCCTGCTCCCATTCCAGCTGTGTTTATTCCTCCTCAGGCTCCCCCCCTCCACCTGCTCCACTGGCAGTACCACATGTTGAGCCAGATAATGTCCCTATGGTAGGAAAAGCCAGGCCAAAGTCTAAGCCTACTAAGCGCAAAGGAAGGTCACAAACTTACCAGAGGACGAACCCTGCATTGAGGTAGATAACACTGGCAGCACCATTACAGCTTGGAAGTCTAGGAGAAACATCATGAAGCATTATTGACTCAGATGATGGCTGATTTACTTAGTATCTGTTCTAGCTTTGTTGCCACGTACATAGTTCTCTGAATCACTCTGAATCTTATTACCCACATTCAATTTACATAGTCATAGTTTTGATAGTACTACAGTGTCTACGAGTTTGTTTTGCCAGTTTCTTGTGCTAAGTCTTGCAAATAAGGAAAATGTCCATACAATGGCAAACAATTAAGTAAGCCATCTTCAAATTTCATTAGAAATAAATTCAAAGTCCATCACTTCTTCTCTTCTCATTTTCTATTATCATCTGAATCTTCCATCCTGCTTCCATCTCATCTCCCATCCCTGTCAATGTCTTTCATTATGCCCTGCTGGTGATTGCTGCTTCAACACCCATCATCATTTGCCTCCAACATACTTTACAATGAAGCCTTTTCTCTCTCCCTTTGAAGCTGTCCCATTGCCTCTCTTTGCATTTCAGGTCCCCCTTCCACCATTCAACCCCTGACCTTGCATTCCAAGTTTCACTCCCACTCCCAACCTCATTCCTCACATTTCAAATCTCCCTATAACCTTTCAACCCCATCTGGACCTCCTTTCTGCCATGCAACCCCACCACTTGCATCCCAGTCTCCTCCTGTTCATTGTTTCGCTCTCAACACACCCTTGATCTTCACAGTCCAGTGACCTGGGTAGGATGTAAGGAATTTCTAAGTCAATTTCCCTGACCTTGACCAGTCTCTAACATCTGCAACATCACAGACTCCGTGTCACACCTCATCCATCCCTGCCAAAATATTGCCTACTTATGATCCACTGTGGTATTTCCCCTTTGTCTCACCTCTTGTGCCCTGGCCACCAGCATTACTGCCCCATCCATACCCAATGTTGCACATGCCACCAATTACTAAACCACCAGCACTTGCACACAGCATAGCACCATTTTGGACAGAGCACAATCCCCTTCTCACTTGGACCCAGTTCTGTGATTGTGTATTGGCATGCTAAGTCTCCCACTCCTACATATACTGCTATGAAACACAACCCCTTCCACCATATGACTACATCATTAGCAGATTATTTTGATCAGTTGGCATAGCATTTTTCAACCTGTGGGATGGAGGAGGGGGTTGGACTGAATTTTGAATCTGCACTATAATATCCAAAACTGTCGTTGGAATGGCCAGTGTGAATTTTGACTGCTTTTAAATTTACAATCTTTGTTAAAATGGTGAATATGAATTTCAACTGTTTGCAACTAGAGCCTGCCTTGGGACTGCCTTGGAACCTCGTGAAACCTCCACAATGGGGGGTCATAATGGGATTAGTCAGCTGCATTGGAGTTGCCTTGGAATGCCAAGTGCGGGGCTTTCAACTGGCTTTCAACAGCCTTGTGATCCTTTAGGGCACAATTCCAACTCAGTTGCAATGTCAGTGTCTTGTGGGCTTTCAATGGCTTGCAAGGCCTGGGAATGGCAAAAGGTATTTTCCGACATATTGATCACCAACTGTGCACTGTGATTGTGGACACTACAGTAAAATTGACATGTAGTATACAAGGTGATCAGAGAAAATGGTGAGCAATGGTGAGCCTTTGTTTAACATTGAACATAATCACTTTCCATGATGCTGTGCAGCTCACATGATTGTTTGTAAGGACTGCAATCTAATCCACTATGTACAAGTACATCTGAACACGTAAGTTACTCATGTTTGCTTGTTGGGTTGACTTAACCAACAACTGTTTATCTGCAGTGAGTCTTTCCTGTTGTAAGCATCCTCTTGCACCCATGCTGACCTGCTTATGTAATCCAGAGCTCATTGAAGATGATGATGGCCATGCTTGGCTGTGTTTGGCACTGCCAGCATAATAACCCATATCTTGAGCAGGCATGACCTGCCTGCACACCATACATGTTTGATTTCTACTGACAAAGCACTGACTCAGATGGTGCAACCACAGCAGCTTTATCTTGACTCCATCCCAGCAACACTTTGGCCAATGTTGAATTAACTCCCATTGCTACTCTCAGTGTGAAGATTTTAACATCACAGAAAACACTATGCTGGACTCTCACCTCTTTCCCAAGTACTTTGGACAGGTCAAGAGATTAGTGTTCATGCACATCACTGCTTGGTGGACCTCCCTATGCCTCCTCATCTCCATTGCCCCTTATCTAGTGCTGTCCATCATCAAAGCCCATCTGTCCTGGATGTGGCAATGCACTATGCTCAATCAGGGTAATACAGTATATCCATCAATATTCCTTTCCTTCATTCAACCTTACAAGATATCCATCCTTGACTACACAATAACCAATGGGAGGAGGTTGCAGGTGAAACAACAGTAATCATAGTCCATGTTTTTCATCAATCATGTCAATTCCATGATGAACACTGGGAAGCACACATCTGAGGCTGTTCACACTCTGGACAAAGAGCATGGTTCATCAGGAAACAGAGTATATGCCATTTATCACTATATATTTGCTATAGTGCCATATAAAGTTATTATAGTATCTATAGTGTCTATGAACAAGTCCCCCCTTTTATAGTTAACTATGTGTCACATAAAGTCATATATAGTGACCTTTATGGCATTTATAACATTCATAGCAAGGTCAACAAAGCAGCTTAGACCTAGCTTATTATCACTATAAATTGCTATAAATCACTTTTCTTGCTGACTGTAGTTCTATTGGAAGGTAAAATATGACCTGTAGTTATACTCAGTAGTCAGTCAGTGAATAAGAACTACGGTAAGACTGCCCAAGGTAAGTACATGATTACCTAAGCTGTATGTGTAGGTTGATATTCCAACACTCCCCCTCAAATGGAGCATGGGGGAATCAATAGATATGATCAAGAAACAATATCTAGTGGAATCAGATCCTGTAAATGCATGAATAAAAATGCCTCAAGTCCATAATGACTTGCAGCATGTCCGATGGTGCAGCAATGTGTGGTGTCTATAGATGAGTGGTGTTGAAGTGCTACACTGGCATAATTATCTGATATGGTAATTCACCGCTTGCAGGTATGAGTGGGTGTTGATGGTGTGTGGTGTTGATGTACGTGTGCCTCAGTGGCCTTTGTCCTCAAGTATGGTGGTGCTGGGACACTCCCCCAGCAGCTCTGTACCATTTCCATCTCACTCAATTGGACTGGGTGGTTGTTGATATGACCATATGAAGTGGTGCATACTCTGTACGCTCAGGCTTTGCTGATGTTTGTAGGTGGTGTCTTGAGGCGTCCTTGATGGTGTGGCAGATTGGTGTGGTGGGTCAGCCACTTGATGGCATTGGGAAGTGGTGTGGATGGCCTAGGTGAGTATATTGATGCATTGGGCTTACTGTTGCACTTTTGACCAGCTTTGTCATCAGCTAGTGCGCCTGTTTCAACTTGTAATGAGTCACAGCTAACACTGCTCGTTGTGTTACTCATGTTGTTCATTCTGCCATCATTGATCTGGCCCCTTGCCTCACCCTCAACTTCTCTTGTCTTCTTCTCAATCATTTTGACCCTTGTCTCCTCAACTCCTCTGCCTCCTGGCTCATTGTCATGTTTGACTTCTTCAACCATCAACACACCCTTCACCTCGCTGTTTCCCCCTCAGCCCCCTTCCACTTTGTTTGGAGATTCTGTGGGCCTGTTGGGACAGCATTCATCGCTGTCTGGCATGTCCACAGGGTCCTTGGGCATTTTCTGAGTGTCATGGTCATCCTTGACATTGACATCACTGGACTTGATGTTTAGGCTCAAAGCTTTATTGTTCTCCCCCTTGAGCCATACACTCGGGGGTATGCTGCCTGGTGAGTCTGTTTTGCTGCCTGGGTCGTGCACGGCGTTTGCATGTAGTTGTGCAGCCATTTTGCTCGTCCTCGTGGTGTCATTGTCATTGTCTCATTGTTTGGGGTAGTGAGCTGGTGATTCTGGGTGTTGATGTTGCTGGAGGTGATGGCATTGGGATAGGTGGTGCTAGTGGAGGGTGATGGACGAGTGGTGGAGGTTCTGGAGGTAAGTCCCCCTTGTCAGTCATTGTGTACTGACCATGTTCGTCAACATTCATTGATGTTTGTGGTTCCTCCCCCTCATTTGACCTTCTTTCAACCTCCTGGCCTTCCCCCCTGTTCTCCTGACCTTCCTGGTCATTCCCAGCCTCCTCTCTGGCCCCTTCCTTTCAACATCTCTCTTCGTTGACTCAATTTGACATCACCTGGTCATCATACCTCTCCCCCACTTCATCTCTGGCACCCGCTGTCTCCCTGTGGCTCATGGCCATTCATTGGCTCTCTCTGCTTGACTCCTTGTCATATGGCATCTGTATCAGGTGCATGGTGGTCAACTTGTGTTGTGGGGCTTCCAGGTGCATGGCTGCTTTGTCTATGTGCCCACTTGGTTGCTGACCGTTCTTCTCCCCCTCAAGCGGCACACTTGGAGGTGGTATGCTTTTGTCTGGGAGTGGTTCAGTGTGGTAGGGGACCAGTTGGGTCATGTTGGATACAACTTACACACGGTGGACATCCTCATCCCCACCATTGTCATTCAAGCTGGGATTCTTGATCCCACTCACCCTTCTCATCCTCTACTTCAATGTCCTCAATGACCTCTCTACCATTTTCCCCCTCGACTTCATTGGACCCATTCAGCAATCTGTTTGATGTGCCTGCTGGCTTCATCATCCCTGTACTTGCATTTGAGTTCAAGGGGTCAGTGGCTTCTTCATAGGCCATTTGACATGTCATGTTGGGTGGATGGGGCATGATGTGGGCATGGTGGACATGTACATTGTCATCATTGGCATCCTGGCCACTCAATGTGGCTGTTTGACTCATGCTGCTGGCCAATTGGTCCGTGGCACCTCTGCCTGATTCCTGCACTGCAGTCGTCTACTTATTGATTCTCCCAGCTGCCTGTCTGCACTCCTTCCTTGACTTTTCCCTGGCCTCCATATTTCTGTTTGTACTGACAATGTGGGTGTGTCTGTGGTATGTTGTTGTTTTGTCTGCCTGATCCATTACTGGCATCATTATCACAGTGTGACATGTCATGAACATTAACCATCTCAACTGAGTATGCTGTCTGAGTTGCTCAGTGGCTGTGCAAAACAGTGCTGACACACTACAAGACAGTGGCAACAACACAACAGACAGAACTGATGCACCCTGGCAAGTTTACAAACAAAAAAGATATTTTTTTCAATAGGCTTTTGTCCTTATTATCATCTCATCTTTAGAAGTTTGCTACACTGTTGTACCCTATTGACTACACTATTGACTACACTTTTGGTACTTAAAAATGTGGACTTGTTGCTACCCTGTTGTACATTATTTACATACAAAACAAGGTACTATACTTTTGGTAGTCAAAAATGTGAACTTTGCTACACTGACTATTGGCTACACTTTTACTACTTATTTGGTTGTTAAAAGAATTGCTACATTTTGGACTACACTTTTGATACACTTTTTACTACCTTTGTACTGCATTTCTTCAGCTGTGCAGTGTTGAATTATAGCTATTAAAGTGACATATGGTGATTTAAATTCATATTATGCTACTCTGTGCACAAATAGTTGTCTATAGTCATCTATGGCAGATACCCTTTTTCCTAATGTTCAATGTCACTTCCCAGGTTCCAGCTGTGCAGTGTCATTTAAACTCCACCTGCAGTTACAATTATCTGAGAACTCTGATCCAACCAGTCACATCATTTTCCCAACTTGAAAGAACTGACACTTCCTACTTGCAAAAAATACAGGAGTCTCTTTCAGGGTTTACAACATGAGCACCTCAGCTCCGGCTTTTCTAGGGCAATAGTCCACAAGATAAATGTTATGATGTAGTCATCAACTGTCTTAATCTCTAACCTCTTCTGCATTACCTATCCCACGGACTGTAACTATGGCCTACTCCAATGCTGGTGAAACTCCAAGCAGCCAAGAATCAGGAGGCAAGGACTCATTCCAGGACAGGGTAAAGCACCACATTTCCTTGCTTGAAGGTCAGCTATTAGCACTCCAAGAAAGCTTCAAGAAGCAGAATAGGTATGGAAATTATTCACTGGCACTGTCTGAAAGTTCATGCAGGTGTTTTCAGGCACAATGATACCATTACACTCCTCTCTCATGGTAAAGATGTGCCTCTCCACCAGCATTCCATTACCCATTCATCCTCAGGTGTCCAGGCTTTCAAGTACATATCTATTCATGTTCACATCATCTGCCAAAGATGTAAAGGACAACCATGTGCAACAGAGGTCCTGTATGGTGACAAGCAAATTCCAGGTACAAAACCGCAACCAAAAATCATATAGCAAGCATTTTGAGGTTGAATACTGTAACCCCTCAGCCCCTTACCTACACTACTATCCAGGTAAGTTCTCCTTACCAATTACCGGTACCAATGTGCTCATGATGCTGCAAAGTGCAGCTTTGCACTATCTTGTATGAATTCTTAATGCAATACTGATGGCAATTTTGATTATGCTGAATTTTACAACAACATTGTTGACTTTTTTGAAGTGGTGCCTGGTAGTGAGGTGAAGATGTAGATGGATGCTCTTTTTGCTTGGGTAACTTTCCTTAGGTGGTTAACCTATTTTCTAATTCCCAATCAGTAAGGTCTTTGATAAGGATCATACAATTGTCCTGCCGGCTGCTGCCATCCAGAAGTGCTCAGTATCTCCCCTCGCTGCACAGCACTGAGGGTGGTTCTTCCTGGTTGTCATATTGCAGTAGTGGTTTTAATTTTCAATCCTCTTAATTTATCAGCATTACTATTTAAATCTATTAAATGCATCAGCTATACATGGTGTCTGAGACTCTAAGTTCAGCAAGGTTTAATTGCTAGTCTGTGAAAACATGGTGGCTAGGAGTGGTGATTGGAAGAAAGTGTCAATCACTGCAAAAAATTGATTCTCAATACCAGAATGATCCATCATTGCATGGAAGTGCCAATGGGCTAAAGAAGGCATACACAATAAGGACAACTACAGAACATGGTGCTCAAGTCCCTCTGGCTGCTAAAAACTGGCCATCTAGCTCAGATCATTGTGTTGGTGCTGATGGGCTCCCAGATTACATGTGCACAACCCAGAGTTTACAAAATGCTCTACATTAGTAAAGGGGTTGTACCATAACATATGAATTTCCATCATCTAAAAAAAAGCTTCATCCAATTCCAATCATCAGTGACCAGTCAAAGTAGCAGACTGCTGAAGAATACCTGCATGAGATTTGAAGAATCAAGGAATGACAAACTGCTCCAACTTGTGCATAATAGGGAATTATCTATGAGTTCTTCAGGATTGGATCAGACCATCAGCAGATGACAGATATGAACCCATTGTAAAACAACATACAGATTTCCATAGCCTGAAGAAGAGCCTTAATGTGATTCCAATTGCCAGTAACCAGTCAAAATAGCCGTACACCATGGCAGTGGGTCACTTGTCCAAGACTGCTGGCCAATATCTGCACAAGATCTGAAGGATTTAGAAATGTCAAACTGATCCAACTTGTCCAAAATTGTGTAGAATAGTGAATTATGTATTAGCTCTACAGGATTGGCAAAAATTCATTCAGATCATCAGCAAATGACAGATATGAATCTATTGTAAATGACATAATGCACACAGGCAGCAGTTGGACATGCAATGAATTCTGTTTGAAGCTGGTCTCTCCCCTGTCTAATCACTTTGTGATCACTCAAGAGTCAAGTCCTTAATGTATGCACCCTCATTGGTTCATTATTGAAATGTTTAATGTGAGTTCCACTCATCTTCTATGATGCTCAACAGGCCAGCGATTAGGATGAAAAAACAGACCTGATGCTGATTTCTCAATGTAAGTTGCTCAACATACATGCTAGTATTATGATGTATAAGTAGTTTATAGGTCACTGGCACTGCATAGACTCGAAAAGGAAGCTTCCAAGATTGTTAGTGCTATAAAAGAACAAGCCCTGAAGAAAAGAATTTATGTTGCCAAATTTGTAACCCTCAGGAATATCATGTGGCACCATCTTGTCAGGAGATGACATAAGAATATCTACAGGACAAAGGTTTCTGTGGTTTGCATTGTCAAATGTGGACGAATGCTGAAGTAGATCATTGAGCTGATTATTTGGAATACAACAAATGATAATGAATTTGATTGGTTATGGTGAAGAAGAAAACAATAGTAGTACCTGGACTGGGTGTCAGCAGTGAGGAGGAGTCATAAATATGCTCATCACCACTACATTATTGAAATTGAAACTAGAAAGGTTGTTTATTACTTTGAAGGTAAATATTGCCACATCACTAATGTTTGAACTTTGTTTTTCTATCCAAAGGAAGTCAAAGGACGGTCCTGTGAATGTGTCATCATGATAACCCATCATTCTATAAGATGGGACCACGGGCCAGCTTCAGCATGGTCAAAGCTGACAAATTCAGTTAAAAATCTATTATCTTGGCCAGAAGGTAGTAAACATGGTGTTTGTAGTATGTTTTTATCTTTAAAGATATTCTGGGAAAATGGATTTGCAAATGCCTTGTAATATTGCCCAATGACAACAGACCAACAGTATGATTCAAAGGTAGCATGTTACAGATATATTTCAAAAGAAACTTCTTAGATTCCAAGGACATCACAAACATTGCAGGACAAGGTATTGGAATACAATCAGTATAATACCTTGCCTAATCATGTGTCCAGTTGAACATGTGTCTCATAGACTTTACACCTCAGTGACTTACCAAGTACATTGAGGTGAGTAGTACATTTGTACTACACATATTTACTATACTAACTATTCTGTAGTATTCTACAGGTACATATGTTCTACATAGTGACTTACCAGTACACTGAGTATTATATTAGATCACCAGGAAGTAATGAGGCCACAACACTGTGGTTCATGGGGATAAAGATTCCTTGGGTGGTTGATTAGAGGTAAAATCATTAGTGGGGAGTGCCAGCCTGTCATGGAATGAGTATGATATTAGTAAGTAAAAATGAGAAATCATACTGAGAGCCAAATAACAATGTGATATATGTTCTCTATGGTATTGGCTACCTCTCAGTATGCCTCCAGATCTTTTGCAACAGACTGTAACTGGCTATAAGCATTAACCCAAGCTCACCCATAGCCATCATCCAGGAGGCACACATAAGATGTAGTACTACTAGTAGACACAGGAGGGACAGCAGGCAGACTTAGAGTAACAAATGGAGGTACTAAGCAGGCAGTGATAGTAGGTACAAATATAATGGCAGGTACAGTATGATGACATTGGGTAGCTTATGAGCAACAACAGTGGCTGGTGCAGGCACAACAGCTTCTTGAGAGCTTAAAAATTATACATTACTACCACTTGCTGTGCCATTAACAACAACCAGGTAGTTGACTTAAAATTGTTCCAGGTCAATTACACATCTTATAACATCCACTGGGAGTGCAACACCATGTGACCAGGCCTAGGCTGTGCTAAAATATACTGAAATGAAATATAAATATAAACTGATAGGGGAGAAAATGAGGATGTTGGTGTGGGAGTCTAGTTAATTTGATGCCTGTATGTTATTTTTCAATATTAGCCACTATATAAGCACATAATGTCATAATCTTGTACAAGCCACAAATTGTGTGTCATAATGGCAATAGATAGCAATAAATGACACTTATATGCTATATTGGCACTACCATAAGTTCTAATAGATATATTTACTAGATCATTTGTTTAGTAAAAAAAAGTAATACATTTATCTAGTGGACTCTATTGACTATAAAGAAGGCCAACTCATGTTAGGACCCATTAGAAGAATAAGATGGCATGTTTGGTGTATGAACCTCAATAGTCATAATCTCTGGGTTGAGAAGGCTGAGTTAGATGAAGGTTTATATTGAGGTCTTTGGGTTGAAAGTGGGCTAAGTTGTTGGGTATGAATACTTTGTCATTGATACATAAGTGCCTGCAATATATCAATAAATTTGCACTCCCAATATCTCGACAATGACAACAGTGATCATCACCCACCCTCTGCCACATCACATATAGAGAGCAACAAGGATATGACAACGGGCACTGCCAGCCACCTCGAAGACGAAACACTTGCAGATGTTGAGCATGTTGAGCAGTTTGTGCTCTTGGTGGATGCGACCCCACCAATGGCTGTGTGATGGCTTTGCCTCACAGTTGTTCAAGTTCCCTAGAATGGCCAGGCTTGGATGTTGACCTTACCCAGTTTCACAACCACCACCATAGGTCAATCATACGGTCTTCATGCTCAGCATGGCATGTGTGGAGAGGGATCTGTGAAACATAAAGGAGCTCTGCTGGGTCTGGGATGAATACCAAAATTTGCCAACTGTACACAAGCCACAATCATACCGTCTGTATCTTTAGCAGTGAGCTGTGAAGGGTTTGGGGGCTCCTCTGGGTTGCAGATCAATTTTAAGAAGTCAAGGACACAGGCAATACTCACCATCATCGCCTGTGCCATCATCGCTCCCCTCGATGGCGCCCTTCACTTTGATAAGGTCGTCCATGGAGATCTTGCTCTCCCTGAGTTGCTGGAGGGCTTCTGCTTGGTAGAGAATCCAACCAGTGCCTTTGATTTTGAATCACTTCATGCGTCGACTGTCTGCATAGTGGTTAAAGGTCTCATTTTCAGGCAAATTCAACGACAAAGAGCATGACAAGCAGGGCTGTGGGCGCTGTCGAGGTTCTTGGACCTGCACAGAAGGATTGGCAATGTGTGGCAAATCTGTAGAATGTACTTACTGCTTTGGCCTGAGTGTGGACCTGTGAGCGGGTGGACAGACAGGAAGGACCAGTTGCATTGAAGCCGAACGGGGGTGATAACACCTTAAATCTTGAGTGAATGGGGTTTAGCATGAATGGAAACTAAATGGAGTGAACAACCACCACATCAAACACTTACTTGCAGAAGAGATGAATGAAGTCACCTCGCAATCATGATGGTGCTGGGCTGGGGTGCACGCAGCAAGTGGGGTGGAGGTTCTGAATATGAGATATGTTAGCAGATGAACCAACCAATGATGATAATTTGAGTTTTGAACAACAGAGATAGAGTTGAGGGACCTACCAATGTAAAGGGACACGGTTGCGCATGGAAGCCGCCCCGCAGAAACAGCAACAATATATCTCTGAAAGGAAAGGTGAGATGTGTGTACATGAGGTTGGGGCTGGGACATACAGATCATATGATCTAACCGACAATGTAAAACTTGCAGAACAAAGTCGAGATAATGTACTGATTCTGAATATGAATAGGTCAGTAGATACAACACTGTGATAAGGGATATATGAGATACCTTGAGGGACATTGCATGTGCAAGCCACGTCGTGGCAATGGCGACAATGTATCTTTGAAAGTAAAGGTGAGATATACGTGAGGTTGGGGCTGGGATGTACAGAGCATATGATCTAACTGATAATGTGAAACTTGAAGAACAGGCTAGATGATGTGCTGGTTCTGAATACGAACGAGTAGATCAGTAGATACAATGGTTATGGGAACATACCTTGAAGTAAATGTGGAGTAGTTTGAGCCGCAGATAAGAGAAATGACTTGAGGACGGTTTGAGGACAGCGGGAGGACGGTACTTTGGGGAGGAGGGCTTGAAGTGAAGGACTTGGACACTCCACGGAGCCTTCAACCCACTGCGCACAGGTTGGCAATGGGGCGGCTTGTAGGAAGGTGAAATTGACCTGTAGTCTACCTCAGTAGATAGTCACCAAGGTAAACTACGGTAAGAAGCCTCTAAGGTAAGTACATGATTAGCTAAGCTATGTACCTATGTTTGTATTCCAACACTCCCCCTCAAATGGAGTATGGGGAATCAAAGAGATAAAAGATATACCAAAGAAAACAATACCTGGTAGAATGAGTAAACAACCTGTAGAAGGGATACTCCAGTAAACAAATGAATAAAATGCTTTGAGTCTGTAATAACTCACAGCGTGTCCAATGGTGCAGCAATGTGTGGTGTCCATAGATGAGTGGTGTTGAAGTGCTACATTTGAGTGATTACCCGATTTGGTAATTCACAGGTAGGTGATGTCGATGGTGTGCGGTGTCGATGTATGGGCCTTGGTGCCCTTCGTCCTCGACTGTGGTGGCTCTGGGACACTCCCCCTGTAGCCCTGTACTGTTTCCGTCACATCCGATTGGCCTGGGATGTGGTCGGCATGACCGTCTGACTTGGTGCGTACTCCATGCGCTCGGGCTTGCTGACGCTCATAGGTTGCGTCTTGAGGCATCCTCTGTGATGTGGCGGGTTTGCGTGGTGAGTGGGTCGCTTGGTGTGTCTCGTAAATGGTGTGGATGGCGTAGGTGAATGGTTCAATACATTTGGCCTACTGTTCCACTGCTGACTGGTTTCATCGTCAGCCAGCGGTCCCGCTTTGACTCGTTTCAAGTCGGGGGTGGTGCTGCTCGTTGCGTCACCTGTGTTGATTGTTCTGCCATCTTGTTGGCAGCCGTCGCCCTCGCTCTGGTCCCCTAACTTGCCCTCAATTTCTTTCAACTCATCCCTCTCATCCCCTCTGCTCCCTGGCTTGTTGTCTCGTCTCAACTCGTTTGACCGTCTCGACCTTTGACTTGTCCCCCAACTCACTGTCTACCCCTCGCTCCCCCTCCTTCTCGTCAGGGGCCTCTGTGGGCTCACTGGGACAGCGCTCGTCACCGTCCATTGTGCCCACAGGGTGTCTTGACGGTTGCTGGGTATGGTCGTCGTCCTCAGCATGGTCGTCAACCGACTCGACGTATAGGCTCGTCAGCCTGTTCCTCTCCCCCTTGAGCCGTATGCTCGGGGGTACGCTGTCTGGTGCGTCTGTTTGACCGCCTGGGTCGTGCAGGGCATCTGCACAGGTTCATACAGGCATTTTGTTCGACTTCATGTGGTCGACGTCAATGTCTCGTCATTCAGGGTGTGGTGGTGATGATGGGGTTGGAGCTGGAGGTGTTGGGACTGGTGGTGGGTCTGGGGGTGTTTGAGGTGAGTCCCATCTGTTTGGCGTGTACTGACTGTGTCCGTCAACACTTGTTGTTGATCATACTTGCACGCTTGTTCGGCCTTCCTCCCGCTCATCTGTCGTCTCCTCAACCTCTCTACACTCCTCCCTGTTCTCTCTATGATCCTCATCCCCTGTGGCCTCGTCTCTGGCCTTCTCCTTTTGACATCGCCATTCGTCGACTCGATTCAACATGTCCCGACTGTGATTACTCCCCTCAACCTTGTCGTCACCACCTACGGCCTCCCTGTGGCTCATGGCCGTTCCTTGGCCCTCTCCGCTCGACTTCTTGTCTAGCAGTGTCCATACTGGCGGTGTGGTGGTTGATTCGTCTGGTGGTCGTTCCAGGTGTGTGGCTGCTTTGTCAGCGTGGTTGCTCGACTGCTTACCACTCATCTCCCCCTCGAGTGACACACTCAGAGGTGGTCTGCTTTCGTCTGGGGGCGGTTCGGCGTGGTAGGGAACCGGTTGGGTTGAGTTGGGTATGACGTACACATGGCGGACGTCCTCATCCCCACCATCATTGTTTGAGCTGAGATCATTGATTCCACTCGCCCACTCACCCTCCTCGTCCTCTATTCCGATGTCCTTGTTGACTTCTCTACCATTCCCCCCCTCAACTTCATTGTCGATTCCATTCAATGGTTCATTTGTCGTGCCCACTGGCACTGTTGGCCCTGTGCTGTTTGCATGTGGGTCTGTGGTGTCAGTGGCCTCATCATCGTCGGCTGTCTGATGTGTCAAGTGGGGTGTCTGGAGCACGACATGTGTGTGGTCGACATCTACGTCATCGCCGTCTTCGTCATCCGCCTCCTCATTCCCTCAACTCCTTGACTCTACCCTCTCCCAGCTCCATTCAACGTCTTCGCATGTATGACACGTCTTGGTACACGGTACGTGGCCATCTCAACTTCATTGGCGAGTCATCTGTTTCGATGTGTTGGGAGTTGTGGGAGGTAGTGGTGGTGATGGGGGTGTGTCGACTTGAGTCCCAGGTAAGTCATCCTGGCGGCTCGTGGGCTTGATGAGGTTTACGCCACCAGCCCATTGGTCCATGGCACCGTTGCCCGGTTTTGACGCTGCAGCTACCCATTCATCATTCTCCCCCTTCAACACTCTACCCTTTTCACCTACTACTTGACTCCTCTCTTCAACTCTTCCCTGGCGCTTTGGTTTCCATTGGTGCTGACGGTGTGGCTTATTGCTTGGTACATTGTTGGTCCGTCTGCCTGATCCATTGCTGGCCCCACCGTCATGGTGTGACGTGTCACAAATGTCACTGGTGGTCTCGAGTGAGTACACCACCTCCTGTTTCATTCTGTTGTTCCAAATTTCTTGTAGTAGCTCCATAGTGAATGTATCCATCTCAAATAGATTCTTGAGAGTTTTGAAGTACTTGTAAGCTGATTCAAAGTTGAGAATTCGAAGGAATAACAAGTCTGGGATGGATGAAGCAATTGCACACTTTGCGATTGTGTTGGCTTGTTCATTGTATGGGTTTGGCTTCATTCCGCTAAGGTAAGTGTGAACTCCAAGTTTGTTGAGTGCTCGCTCAAAACTCTCACACCATATGGACCAATTCCATCTGTCCTTTCTGAGTGTGGGAATTTTGGCCATGGAGATTTCAAGCCTTGTGAGTGGACTTGAGGTTACTGATAGGTTCCGGGGCTCATAACCTGTAGAAAAGGTAACATAGACTTGTAGTCTACCTCAGTAGATAGTCACTAAGGTAAACTACAGTAAGAAGCCTCTAAGGTAAGTACATGATTAGCTATGTACCTATGTTTGTATTCCAACATGGCTCACGGACCCAAAGTCCAAGAGTGATCTCAAAGCGACACAAAGTCAACTCTGAGAAGGTGAGTGGCACATAGCCAGCCCTGAGTCCAGGAAAGTGGTTTCTTGAGGTATGGTGGCCATGGGGAACAAGAATGCAACATTGTGAGTTGAGAATTCCCAGGCCCAAAATTCGGCATTTCCTGTGATTCCTTCTTGCATGTTTCTTCAATTTAGCCTCCTTATTGTTTCATTCAACCCTTCACCCCCTGCCTCCCTCCTGCCTCCCACCTTCCACCTACTTTGTTTTACTTACATCTTCCCGGACTCAGTGTTGGCTTTGTGCCGCATGACTTTTCAGAGCTGACTTTGTGACCAGTGAGCCACCCCGTCACCAACCTGTGTGCAGTGGGTTTAGGGCTCCATGGAGTGTCCGAGTCCTTCGCTTCAAGCCCTCCTCCTCAAAGTACTGTCCTCCCGCCATCCTCAAACTGTCTTCCCACCATCCTCAAACTGTCTTCCCGCCATTCTCAAACTGTCTTTCTGCCATCCTCAAACCATCCTCAGGTCATTTCTCTGATCTGTGGTATGCACTTTTCTATTATTGTTTCATTACCCTCAAACTGCTGTCTTCCTCCCACCATCCTCAAGCCATTCTCTTCAAGCTGTTCAAATTCTCAAGCCATTCTCGAGTCATTTCTGTTAGCTGGGGTACGTACTTCTTCTATCATCCATGACCTCCAAGTCGGATCACTCAGTTCACAAATACTAATCTACAGAGGGATTTCTAATGGCCACTGCCCTGGACAGATTTAAACCCTTCAAACACCTGTTCACCTGTACGTCTCCCCCACTTGTGCCATGCCTTAGGATGCTGACATCCTTCGACAGCCCATTATAATTCTCTTGATGTGGAAGTGGTCACCATGCGTGACCACGAAGTCTATACCTCGCCAAATGTGACATTCGTCCCCGAGCCACATATGTGGCAAATAGAAGAACTATGAGCAAGACTTGATGGCCGACTTGGAGTTGTCAATTGTTTCCAGTGACTGCAACCGTACTGTGTAGAATATGAGTATGCCATTTGTGTTCCACAACAAGACACTTATCCTTGCCCAACCCTCTCCACTGGGCCTGGTGAACACCCACCGCAGATGATTTCCAACCTCTGCATGACACTAGTGTGGTCAGGACACTGAAGGAAGAGAAGGCCGAGGGTCTCAAATCATTGTACAAAATCACACACGCATGAGTTAAGAAATGGCAAAGCAACCACAGCAACAAGAAAGACATTGTCACGAAGTTGGTCTACGGCCTCCGTCACGACATCATGATCCTTCACCATCATCCAGTGATGTGACATGACATTGTCATCTTCTTTGCTCAGGCACAGCGCAAGTTTCTTGACATATGGGCTTTTATGGACTACATATGTCGAGGTTGTGTAGCCATGCATCAATTTCCCCAACTATCTCCCTCATGCTGTAGGGAACTCACATCCCCTACGGCTGCAAGCATCCTTCACCCGCAGATCTGATATCCTAACAACGCCTCTCAAAGTCACCACCAGTCCCCTCAACTTTCCAGCCGCCATCCTTACTGTACAACACATCATCCATCGAACCCGCTCTCACCTGCGTCCCACTAGCAGCGGAACCTGCCCATCCATACACAATCTCTGCCCTACGACCATCTGGATCTGTCCCTGTCCATCCCAATATGTTGATAAGTCTTGGACGCAAGCCCGCTTATCTGTGTATGTACTTTCTTCGTCTGCTATGGACCTTTTACTGTTATCCACCCCATATGGGCAGTTACCCTTTATGTTTTGTTTGATGCAGTTGCGGGTATGCCCGGACTATAAAAGTCTGTACTTAGTCTCCTTGAATCTTATCTTCTGTCACCACACACTTAAGATCCAAGTATAAGTAATAACAACAACAACGAACCCGCTACAACACAATCTGCCTCCCCATTCACCACAGAACGGGTTCGGGTTCCTTCTATCTCTTAACCCGCCATCATTCAGACCAATGGACTCACACTTCCAGGGTTCCGCTCCTCAGTGAATCCCTTTAGGGTCGAACTTATTGCACCCTTCTTTACTATTCTTTCCTCTGTCCTAACCACCTAACACCTGGGAAGGACTTAGTTTCTTTCAACGCCGTTAACAGCAAGTGGATGGGCACCTTCACTGATCAGTTGCGTGTTTGTGAGCAACTGTTCAATGCCGGTGTGCCTGTGTGACTCGTACACGGTGATGAGCACATGTCCCCAGACATGAACATTGAAAAACCGGTTCTCTTTACTTATCCAGATCACATCATCAAAGCAATGTACCATAAAGCCTCTGTCACTGTCCATCCCTTCGAATGTATCTACACTAGCCCTGATGGCATCTCCTGCCATCTCCACACTTGCCGTACATATGTATACTGGTGAAAGAAAATTCCCCATGGAAGCCAGACCCCAGCCTGGCCCCTCCACTCAAGGTGCAACATTGTCAACCTTGCGACCACAACAAGGTGGCAAGGTGCCTGGGCAATGGAAGGCAAACAGAGGGCAGCAGGGATCATGAGGTATGTCCTTCAATGGTATGGCTGCTTTTGCTTGCTAACATTCCTCAAGCTTTTGCTTCTAACCCCAAATGGAACAGTGGATGTGATCAATGGCTGGACCATCCAACTGGTATGTCCTTAAAATTATGTGGGCTTTTTTGTTTCCTGATGTCATACATTCCAAAGCTTCTTCTTCTAACCCAAAACTGAAAGGTGGACATGATAAATGGCTAGACCCAGGGTTAGTGGAGATACCTCAGACAAACACATTCTTCCAATGGGCAATGAAGTATACAAACAAGGACCCATTGCGAGTTCACCTTGGATTAGTGGATCCCGGCTACCGCTTCCCTGACCCTCCTCTCCTTGTGACTTCAGATAACCCGCGGCGCAAAAAACTTTTCATTGCTAATTGGCTCGCTTCACGCCCTCTTTGGATGTCCTGCATTGACCATGATCCCCCTGCTAAGTTCCCCCAAATGTGGTGAGACTTCCTCATCAGCATCGAAGCAGAGGATGTCACCACCACATCTTCTGACACTTTTGCTGTGACATGTAAGTGCGCAGCCTTGCAGGTATTTGGGGAAGATGTGGTTGTCAAGTCACAAGGATGAAAGCTGGGCAACACCATCTCTTGGCATGGTATGGACATTGTGGTCAACAGCCTCGCTGATCCCCCCATGCTTCTTGTGAAACAGATTCTCTGGGAGCTCTATGAGCTTAATTTCCGCTACGAGCTCTATGCTCTGGACCGCGTCATGGCAATGGAACTTTGGGCGAGTAGCTTCACTGAACGTTGTGCTCTCCTCCATAGCATCTTCCCCGGTGATTCTGGCTTACTCATGTGGGATGACTCCTTGCCAAAACAAGATTCTGATGTGGGGCTTGGTGCAGGGTCTTGGAAAGAGCTTCATCCCTGGGTGGACAAATTCCAGGAATTGCTCTCTGTTTGGTGTGATGCCCCTTCTCGCCTCAGTTCACTGCTTGGCGATCCAGTTGCTGATCATGACAACCAGGTGGCACATTTGACCATGCAGAGTGCCACCAATTTTTATGTTCAAACTTTTTTTGATCATTTCGGTAAACCTCCCGTCGTCCCTCATGTATACCCATTCATGTAAACTACTGTCATCTTGTTGAATTCCACAGACTTGCTTTTTCTAGCTAATCTGGCTCACACTGAACTTTGATTTCCAAGTTTGTTGACTGACTTGTTTGCCTTACAGTGTTCTCTTACTCCCCATGTCTTCTCACTCACTGGCTGTGTGCCATGAAAATCTGGCTTGACTTTGTGTCCCCAGACTGATTTTGTGGCAAATCCTTTGTGGATTCAATGTTGTTTCCACGTTCACGACTAGCACGACGTCAAGCCTCAACATCACCTTCAAAATTAGGCAATGCACCACTCATTCCTGGCCTGTCGACTCCAAGGCAGTCCAATCCCCTACCTTTCAACTCACCCAAGGAAACATTGCTGGTCATGCCTTCTATGGTCTGTCGGCACTGATGCCTTGACAACACCCTTGCACTCTTCCTACCAGAACCCCCGCCTGTTTTTGTTTTGCCTGGTCGACAACACTTTGCTCAAGATCCCTTTGCCCTACCCCAGCCATATCCCCACTTCCCACCCCTCCATGCACGGGACGTCGGTGATGATGCAGTTCATGTGCTCAATTTCTCTGGTGATGCCACTGAACCCCGTGGCCAAACTAATGGACTGCAAAAGAAGAAAAATCAATGGCGCAGGTGGTCCCAGGACACCATCCCACCCTTATTGTACCTTATCTGGTGTATCTCTGGCAAACTGAACAGCTGTGTTTGCCTACAGATATTCAAGCGGCAAGTCCTAACCCTCCTGCATGCACGAGCTCACACAACCATTCATTAACAGTAACATGTGTTTTGTTTGACCATAGGTTTTTTGCTCTGCATTTGCAGTCCTCCATTCTGACTTTCCCTGGTGTCTGTACAAGGTTAGAAGATATTACCATCGAGTATGGTCTGTGTCATCCCGCTCCTGTTGTTCTCATCTCTCAGGGGTTTTTTCCCTCCTCCCCAGTGACTCCCTCAATAGCTGTCGATCTCCGGGTCCTGGAACTCGTCAAGAAGCTCTTTGTGTGGATGACTCCTAACACAACTGCTTGGTGTGAAGCTCTGGAGAGCTTCTTCGATGGACAGGGGTATAAACTGAAAACCAAGGTCAGTGAAATGTGTGGAGGGACTCCAATATGAAGCTGAACTTTTCACAGGACAGTCTTCGCTGACACTTCAGCCAGGTGTTTCACTGGTACTCGGTACTTGTCATCTCTGCTGAGGATTACGTGTCCCAATTTATCCACTCATCTCTTTCGAATGATGCTGGAACATTGTGTCTGTTTTCTTCGTCTTGCTGTTCAGATGATGTGTAAGTTTACAGCTATCAATATCTATTGGTGTGAACTAACATAATTTCCCGCAGGACTAAACCAAGTGACTATCTCCGCTCTCGTTGTCCCCTCTGCTTTGGGGGTGAGGATTGGAGGGAATCTTGCAATAATGAGCATGTGACATATTTCCACGTTGGACCAATGCTGAGTTACATCAGGCCAGACTGTATTGTCTGCCTGGACGCTTGCTTCACTCAGAAACATACTCACAATCCAAGGAACGGTGCAGTGCAAGACCCCCCAAATCCTACCGACACTGTATTTGTTGCCGCCCACAATGTCCAGGCAATGGAGGCTTTTGTCGAGGCAAAAAGACAATCATGCAGCAAGAAGAGAAAGGGATGGAGTCCTGAAGACGCCTTGAATGGGTATGAGGAGGGCATGAGGGTTCCCATGTCCGTCCTTGACGGCTGTGGGAAATGTTTTCTGGCTGCCAATGAGAAACATCAGAAGGCAAGTACCCGTTTTTTTGCAGACACCAGATTGATGGGTTTGCTTTGTTGTCATGACCGAGTCCTCTGGCTCGTCAACATGACCTCACCAGGAGAAAGGCAGCACTATGCATTAGTGCTTATCCAATATCTCTTTGACCATCTACCACCTGAAATGACTGTTGGGTTATTGTACAACATTGGTTGTCAGTTGGAGCGTAGCAGTTACAAGTGGGAACTACTGGACAATGGTGTTCTATCATGCATCAAGTTTGTCATCTTGGTCTTTCATGCCTATGGTCATCAATGGCCATGCCAACTCGTGTATCACCCGCGGAAGTGTACTGGCTTTGGGCTGTCCGATGGTGAAGGCTGTGAATGCCTTTGGAGCTCATTAAAGTTCCTTATTCTGATCCTTTGGATCTCTGAGGTGAGAGCCTTGTATCCCATGTTGGTGCATGCCTGTCTAACGAGAACTTGCAGTACCATCAACAATTATTTGTGCTCGACAATCAAGTCCACCACCTCGACGAGAAATCCCTCTTGGGGTTTGGTCAATGGCTTGTCAAGAAGTGGGATGCATGCCAGCAAAAAAAAGAGGCAGCAAAGGAGGCCCTCAGGAAACTGGACATTGATCTAGACACCCTTTGGCAGGAGTGGGCAGCGCAAGTGACTCACCAAACAAAGCCATTGCCTAGTAAGTTCACAGTGGTGGCTTCACAGTTCTACTGATTTGTATGCACATAGAACATGGCGGTGTAGGGAACCAGAGTTCCCTACGCGTGCAACACCGCGTGACGACCCATCCTATCACGCCCGCACGTACCTAGTGACCTACCCATGAAGGTTCCATTCGCCCACGCGCATATCCTATCCGCCCGGGGCTCTCCCTTTCATTTACAGATCCTCGCACCTGTCCTCGTACTGCCCGCTCTGCCCATGCCCTCGTCCGGCCGGTAAGTAGTATACCCCCTCTCTCCCTCTCTCTTTCCTTTCTTCGTACTTAGTGTTTCGCCCGATATCATGTGCCCCTCAACGGGCGTAGTTACGATTACATAAGCCGCCCGCCTGTCAGACAGTCTCAGGCATACCCAGACTATAAAGCCCTGTACGTAGGCACCACGGTGCATCATCTTGCGTTTTGGACCCTCAATTTATTGTTATCCACGATCCCTCGATTCCCATCACGCGAGACTCCACTTCAGACTCCCGCTTCTAAGTTTACTTGGTCTACCTACGCTCGCCCGGACTCCGCCCAGCTAAGGTTAGATCCTCTCGTCTCCGGGTTCAGCACCTCACCGCCCGGATTCGACCCGCGCGCGTCTCGTGAACTCAGGACCTCTCGCCCTACCTCTCTCCTCCTTTTGTCTTGATTTCCTCCCTTCGTTCTTCACTTTCGCCTGATTAACCATTGAGCCCCCCTTATTGTTCACTCGAGAGGAAGAGGAGACCTATCCTCCGACCTTCGTGCTCACTGCTTCCCTCAAGGGTCGAACCATTCGCCCTACCCCCTCATTCTCTGACTTAGTCTTCCTCTTAGACTAGCTTAGCTGACTACAGCGGGAACAAGGTTGCTGAAGAAGTCGAGAAGATACTGGCCTTGGAAAAGCTAGTGGAAAATTATTGAGGTCATGTAGCCCAGCTGGAGAGTGATCTGACCTCCGATGGCAAGGTCGACATCATAGATTACAACATGCAATTGGCCGAGGCTCAATCTTCCCTCGACAAAGCAACTGGCTCACTTTGCCATCAGAAAACTGCCCTGGGCGTTGTGGGGCATACCAACCTCAACAAATTACACAACAATGTTTATCTGCAATATCAGGAAACCTACAAAAAATCTGGAGTACTGGCTGCCACTGGCAGCAGTAAGATAAGTCCATACAAGTCAGATAAGTTGTTGCAGTAGCCCAGTCCATGCCAGACACCCAGCCCAGAGGGTTCTGGTAGCAGTCAGCCAGAACTCCAGAATTTTCAGTC